>CM029369.1:18190138-18384261 GCA_017165825.1 Hepsetus odoe
CTCTCTCTCTCTCTCTCTCTCTCTCTCTCTCTCTCTCTCTCTCTCTCTCTCTCTCTCTCTCTCTCTCTCTCTCTCTCTCTCTCCCTCTTCCTGTTGTTCCCACGGCAGTGCTACTCTGGCATGGTGTGTGTGTTTTGGGCGGGGGCGTAAGGAAAATGCTGGGTATACTCCAGGACTTTGGAGAAGCTCTTTTGACTAATAGGTTCCAGGGATAAAGCACATAGCACTACCAGTTGGAACTTTGCCCTGGAACAATACCACAGTCCTACATGTTCACTATTGGCAAATCATGGAATTTTCATGGATTCCAGGCCAGAGCCTGTTCTCAGCATTATAGGGACATTCCATGACTTGATACATTTGTAGAAATGGGATGTGTGTTGTGGAAGTGTAGCCAGTGAGATCAGGACAGTTGGATAAACTCACCAAGTGCACCAATTTTGACTAGAAGTAAACTGCTGAATTGTGTTTAGCACTACTCTGTGTACTGAAACAGCATGTCAAGCTTTAATCTGCAGTTAATTGTCTGCATGGTTTTGACATACTGCTATATATTTACAGTAATTTTCCATGAACTGCTGCTAATTATTCTGATCACACAGCTAGACTGAAATGAACTGCAGTGACACTGAAGGTCAGGCATTCCCCTGAGTTTCCTGTCGTTCTATTTTGTGGAGTGCTTCCTGCTTCCTGAGACAGGTTTTCTGATTAAAGATACTGCTTGAAGTCTAAATGCCGCTCTAAAGCAGCACTGGCCTCAGGGCCAATATGAGCTTTGGCTCTCATTAGCAGAATTCAACACACAGTTGCTGCGCAGACTTATTGTAACCATTTAGTTGTCATTCCTCTTTTATTGTTGTCTTCAATCTAGTATTGTTCTTATACACCCAGTATTTGATGAGGTCACCAGATGGTTTGCAACTTCCTATCTTTGTTGTCATTGTAGTGCAGCTGATTAGAAAACTGAGGTCATTGCTGTAATGCTACCTTTTCTCACACTGGTACATCTGTTTTGGTCTGTGAAAGTTTGCGTGTGACCAGTATCCTAATGTCTGACTGGAATTCTGTATTTTGCTACAGTTAAGCTGTTGTGAAATAATCTTTGATGCCACCTTCACATAAGCAACATGCACAGTCCAGAAATACAAGCTTTCTTTGTAGAACTAACAGTTGGTCCACTGCACTCCCATCTTTCCTTCTTGTAGCTTGACTAGAGCTTGAGAACTGTGTCTGTCCAGTTATTCATATCAGTTGTGGTTTAGATGGCATTTCTGAGTGATCAGACCAGGTCCAAGTTTCTAATGAACTGTCTCTCTCTTTTAACATCCTTTAATATGAATTTGATCCCTTTGCTTCACTTTTCAGAATATTCCTTTTTTGTTGCACTTTTGTTGAGTCTGTATTCAGATTCTGGAACTGTGAACTGAATCTCAGACTTGCTGTGTCACTGCTTTTTTATTTTTATTTGACACAGATTCTTGCTTAATGATGTAACAGAAGAGGTGAGAGAACAGCTCATGCTAGTTAATGTTCTTTCCAGTCACACAAAGTGAAAACAGTGACACAGGGCTTAACTTTACATTTTAAGTGGGGTTAAATTGGGGAGAAAAGAACTGAAAACAAGACTAAAAGTTAATTGAACATGGAATGATAATACAGAAAGACTGAGCTGAAAAAAGAATTTGCTGGTCTGAATACTAACAGGTAATGAAATTGGGAAAAGTCATATAAGGAGAAGCAAGATTAGGTGAAGGGAGTGTGGTGTGAAAAGGAGATTTAATGTGGTGAGGAAAGGTAAGAAAGAGTCTGAAGAAGAGAGTTAAAGCAACAGGAAATAACCCGTGATTGTGAGTGTACAGTTCGGAACTGGAGAGCCCTGAGAAAGACCATCCTTAACCTGATGAAATACACAGCATACTTATGGCCTGTCACTGACCTGGTCTTGACTAATGACCTCTTTCCTCATCACACACATGCACATTCTCTTCAGGCTCTATGCTTGCCTTTCTTAGAGGCATTAAGTGCTATACATTAGTCCCCTCCCTTCCTGGAGCCTTGTGATTGGGGTCAGTTTCACAGAAATCTTATGGACTACAAAGGAACTAAACATTCTTTTATCCACATGTCAGCACTTTCAGCACATTCTTTCTCAGCATCCTCTCTTTCTCTGTAGTTTTCACTTTCTCTGACGTGTGCTATTGCTTGATGAATGGCTTCTCACTCCTCACTTTAGGAGATCTGTTCCTGACAGAGAGAAAAAGAGGTGGATAAAGAAGGAAAGCAATCACTGATGCAAATTGAGAATACTTTCACAGTTTAGATGAGCGTGCAACATGGCATACGATTGATCAGTCCTGCAAATTGGCTTTGAGGTATTTTTAAACCCATTTGTCCATAAAGAATCGTTCTAACCCTGGGACATTCATGGCTTTCCTTACATGAATTGCTCAGTTTAATTCCTTACGGGAGATTTCGGCTCAGTTAAGGTCTACTTGATTCCTTTCACAGCATTTCTGCTGAGTTAAGGTCAAGACTTTGACTCAGCCATTCCAAAACATTAACTTTATTCTTCTTTAACTATTTTTGGTAAAACAACTTCTGTGCTCAGGATTGCTGTCTTGCTGCATGACCCATTTTCTCTTGAGATTTAGTTCACGGAGAGATGTCCTGCCATTTTCCTTCAGAATTCACTGGTATAATTTAGAATCCCTTGTTTCATCAATGAAAGTAAGCTATCCTGGCCCAGAAGTCAGGGACACAGGTCATGATATCATATATTCTCTATATAAACATAGCACTTCTCATTTGCTCAATTTCTCATTGTTTTGGTCTAATTTATCAAGAAAATATTTTTCAAGTGGGCTTCAGGTTTGTCTACCTCTGTAGTGATTTTTTTTTTACTTTTTCCACCCTAATTATTCATGCCATGACATGCTTTATCATGTGAAGATTTTTAAATTAAACAGGGTGTCAACTCACATCTCATACTGTACCCATTGGTTGAAAACTTGATAATCCTAGACTCTCACAAATTTTGCCAAAACATCTACTTTTATGAACTAAAATGAAAATCTCATCATGTTTTAGGTCATAGCACTGCAGAAATATATACAAAAAGCATATATATATATATATATGTGTGTGTGTGTGTGTGTGTGTGTGTGTGTGTTTACATTCTCAAGTTCTGGTAAAACTTTTTTAGACAACAGTATTATTTCTTCCAGCATTATATATATTTTTTCACACAGTTGGTTCATAATTGTCTCGTCTTCCAAAACTTCCAGGGATTCCAGTGTGTGGGCATTAGACTGCTGTGTTGAACCTCCAATGTTTGCCTCCAGATGTTTTTTCCAGTAACCAACTCTGTTTTTCTCATTCTCAATTCACTAATGTAGCAAAGGGTGCAGAAAGTAGGTCACTTTGTCTGAGGGACTGATCTGGATAGGAAACTCTGGAGAAACACAGCATAGAAAGGCCAGTGGGGCACTGGTCATGAGCCACCAGTCACAGCATGTTTTTTTTTCCATACACTGTTGTTAGTCTCTCAGTTTAAAGTCATTTGTTGACTCCTAAAAAACAAAGGTGGAAATATAGTTTTTTGGAGCAATGCTGAGGGAGATTCCCTTTAATTACCTAAAGAAACTCAATGGGGGGCTCTTTGTGTCCATTGGTGGCTTCGAAAGTCTATTTTTGTAGTTGTAACATAAACAGTTTCACTTGGGATCAATGAAGTTTTTCTGATTGTGATGTGGATTCTGATTCTGGTTCTGGTTCTGAAACATTTCTTTGGAAGTTACATCAGTACTGAATCTTTTTCTTAAAGAACATCCATCCATTCATCCATCCATTTTCTTCCGCTTATCCGAGGTCGGGTTGCGGGGGCAGCAGCTCCAGCAGGGATGCCCAGACTTCCCTCTCTCCAGCCACTTCTTCCAGCTCCTCCGGGCGGATCCCAAGGCGTTCCCAGGCCAGCCGAGAGACATAGTCTCTCCAGCATGTCCTGGGTCTTCCCCGGGGTCTCTTTCCGGTGGGATGTGCCTGGAACACCTCACCAGGGAGGCGTCCAGGGGGCATCCTAATCAGATGCCCGAGCCACCTCATCTGACTCCTCTCGATGTGGAGGAGCAGCGGCTCTACTTTGAGCCCCTCCCGGATGGCTGAGCTTCTCACCCTATCTCTAAGGGAGAGTCCAGACACCCTGCGGAGGAAACTCATTTTCGGCCGATTGTATTCGCGATCTCGTTCTTTCGGTCACTACCCACAGCTCGTGACCATAGGTGAGGGTGGGAACGTAGATCGACTGGTAAATTGTGAGCTTTGCCTTTTGGCTCAGCTCCTTCTTCACCATGACGGACCGATGCAGAGCCCGCATCACTGCAGAAGCTGCCCCGATCCGCCTGTCGATCTCCCGCTCCATTTTACCCTCACTCATGAACAAGATTCCGAGATACTTGGGGCAAGTATCTCCTCCACTCCTCCACTTTGGGCAAGGTCTCGCTCCCAATCCTGAGAGGGCATTCCACCCTTTTCCGACTGAGGACCATGGCCTCAGATTTAGAGGTGCTGATTCTCATCCCAGCCGCTTCACACTTGGCTGCGAACCGATCCAGAGAGAGCTGAAGGTCACGGCATGATGAGGCCAACAGGACAACATCATCTGCAAAAAGCAGTGACCCAATCCTGAGCCCACCAAACCGGACCCTCTCAACGCCCTGGCTGCGCCTAGAAATCCTGTCCATAAAAATTATGAACAGGATCGGTGACAAAGGACAGCCCTGGCGGAGTCCAACCCTCACCGGGAACAGGTCCGACTTACTGCCGGCAATGCGGACCAAGCTCTGACACCGGTTGTACAGGGACCGGACAGCCCTTAACAGGGAATCCGATACCCCATACTCCCGGAGTACCCCCCACAGGGGCCCCCGAGGGACACGGTTGAATACCTTCTCCAAGTCCACAAAGCACATGTAAACTGGTTGGGCAAACTCCCATGCACCCTCCCATGCACCCATGCATGTTGCAGAGGCGTGTCAGCCATGACAGTCCTACAACATCCAGAGCCTTGAGGAACTCTGGGCGGATCTCATCCACTCCCGGAGCCCTGCCACCAAGGAGCTTTTTGTCCACCTTGGCAACCTCGACCCCAGAGATGGAAGAGTCCACCTCTATGTCCCCAGGCTCTGCTTCCTCCTCGGAAGGCATGTTGGTGGAATTAAGGAGGTCTTCGAAGTACTCCCCCCACCGACCCAAGACGTCCCGAGTCGAGGTCAGCAGCGCACCATCCCCACTATACACTGTGTTGACTGTGCACTGCTTTCCCCTCCTGAGACGCCAGATGGTGGACCAGAATTTCCTCGAAGCCGTCTGGAAGTCCTTCTCCATGGCCTCTCCAAACTCCTCCCATGCCCGAGTTTTTGCCTCAGCAACCACCAGAGCCGCATTCCGCTTGGCCTGTCGGTACCTATCAGCTGCCTCCGGAGCCCCACTGGCCAAAAAGGCCCGGTAGGACTCCTTCTTCAGCTTGATGGCATCCCTCACCGCTGGTGTCCACCAACGGGTTCTAGGGTTGCCACCGCGACAGGCACCGACCACCTCCCGGCCACAGGTCAGCCGCCCTTGACAATGGAGGCGCGGAACATAGTCCATTCAGACTCAATTTCCCCCACCTCCCCCGGGACGTGGTTAAAGCTTTGATGGAGGTGGGAGTTGAAGCTTGTCCTGACAGGGGACTCTGCCAGACATTCCCAGCAGACCCTCACGATGCGTTTGGGCTTACCAGGCCTGACCGGCATCCTCCCCCACCAACGAAGCCAACTCACCACCAGGTGATGGTCGGTTGACAGCTCCGCCCCTCTCTTTACCCGAGTGTCCAAGACATGGGGCCGCAAGTCCGATGACACGACCACAAAGTCGATCATTGAACTGCGGCCTAGGGTGTCCTGGTGCCAGGTGCACATGTGGACATTCTTATGCCTGAACATGGTGTTCGTTATGGACAATCCGTGACGAGCACAAAAGTCCAATAACAAAACACCGCTCTGGTTCAGATCGGGGGGGGGGGCATTCCTCCCAATTACACCCTTCCAGGTGTCACTGTCATTACCCACGTGAGCATTGAAGTCCCCCAGCAGAACGATGGAGTCACCAGGAGGGACGCTCTCTAGCGCCCCCTCCAGAGACCCCAGAAAGGGTGGGTAGTCCAGAATGCTGTTTGGCGCATAAGCGCAGACAACACTAAGGACCCGTCCCCTGACCCAAAGGCGGAGGGCCGCCACCCTCTCATCTACCGGGGTAAACCCCAATGTACTGGCCCCAAGCCGTGGGGCAATAAGTATGCCCACACCTGCTCGGCGCCTCTCACCGGTGGCAACTCCAGAGAGTCCAGCCCCTCTCAAGGAGACTGGTTCCAGAGTCCAAGCTGTGCGTCGAGGTGAGTCCAACTATATCTAGCTGGAACTGCTCAACCTCGCGCACTAGCTCAGGCTCCTTCCCCACCAGAGAGGTGACGTGCCACGTCCCTAGAGCCAGCTTCTGCAGCCGAGGATCGGACCGCCAAGGCTCCCGTTTTCGGCCACTGCGTAGCTCACAACGCACCCGACCTCTTTGGCCCCTCCCACAGATGGTGAGACCATGGGAAGGGGGACCCACGTTGCCTCTTCGGGCAGAGCACGACCGGGCCCCATGGGTGAAGGCCCGACCACCAGGCGCTCGCCAGCGGGCCCCTCCTCCAGGCCTGGCTCCAGAGGGAGGCCCCGGTGACCCACGTCCGGGTGAGGGAAAACGTCTTCCAAAGTTTTTATTCATCAGAAGAGGTCTGAACAACATAAGAACATATTCTTAAAGAACATAAGAATCCAAATGGTATATGTAAAAGTTGTAAAATGTGAATATTGTCAAAATATTGTCAGATTTTTACAGCTCTTTAGGTATATACACCAAACTTAGACGGCATCAAATACATTTGAACTGGGCTTTTACTAGGCTTTATTCATTCTTTATAACTTTGTTGTTAATGTTGTGGATATGCACCCCAAAAATTACAATCATATCCCCTTTGACTCTTTGATTTGCTAAAATACATGCACAAAGAAGCAGCAAGTACCAGAAAAAGGCGTGCGTGCCTGCGTGCATGTGTGAAAAAGTGATTTAAAAGCCATATGATTAAACATAATAATATGCAATGTCAATCAAATATCAAGGTTCTCTCAGATCTCTCACTTGGTCAGAAATTAGACCAGCCACAGTACAGCAAGATTCCAGACGTTGGAGGGTTCTTTCACTCTCTCTCTCTCTCTCTCTCTCTCTCTCTCTCTCTCTCTCTCTCTTTCTCTCTCTCTCGCTTGCTCCATCTATCTATCTATCTATCGATCTATCGATCTATCTATCTATCTAGTGCAACCCTTGATATATCTAGGAAGGATTTAATTTGTAATGAAGTTAATAGTCACTGCTGAAAAGTCAAACTTTTTTCTACAGATTTTTTCCATTTTCTTTGGACATCAGACATGCCTTTCCTCATTCTGTCTGAATGTATATACCAATAATAGCAAGAGACATATAATCCTGTTGCCTATATAAACAGTTAAAGCATGTTATCAGAAAGTCAATTATTTGTCCAGACACAAAGAACCATGGCCTAATGCTTCATCTCATTCGGGATGGTATGTTGTAATAAGCATTTTGTATGTCCTCCCCTGTGTAAAAACAAGGTGGCTATAACATCTCTTTCTAGGTAAATTCTTGTAAATTTTGTCTGTCACCCCAGAATTCCTGCTCAACTGTCCCTTCTGCTCCAGTGTCTTAAATGAAACTGAAAAGCAAACTCATATTTTGTTGAGCAGGTGTGAGTGACTTGAAACCACCTGTCTCTGTCTTCAGTGTCTATAATGACATTTTAACAATGGCCACCTCTAAAAAAATAGCCAGCTCTCAGCTCTCAAGCTGTCGTTGCTATGTTTATCTGATCTCTGTCTATGTTTGGGAGCACATAAGGCATTATTTTCTGAAAGACTTTGTTCTAACTAAACGTTTTTGAAAAAAAATTATAGATTGTGTAGTTTGTGCCATGCAAGTATATGGTTAGATTTTGTGATTCCTTCACTTGTTCTTTTTATAGAAGAAATAAATAATAAGCTTTCAGAGATATATAAAGGATTTGCTGAACCAAGGGCATGGTGAATGTAATGCTTTCTAAAATCTAGAAATGCCGTAGCATTAAACTTATCTTACCTAATTTCTTCATTGGATGGATATGATTAAAATTTCATTTACACTACTCAACTTCGCAGTAAAAACAGCCACTGCAATATGTAGAAATAAATTGTATGACTAACTTTGCTAGGGCAGATGTTTCCCTGTAGGTTTATTGTAGCCATTTTTCTTAGGAGTGAACTTTGTTTCAGAGCTGTTTACTTGATACTTTGGTTGTGTGGACTTGAGGAACAGCTGTCAGGAAAAGATCCACACCTAATGTTGAGAATCCCATGAGGGACAAAATACCTCTCTGCCATAGATTAAGTTATTCATCATTCAGGTTGATTTTTTTATATTTTAAGCATTAATCCCACAACAGTTTTTCAGCACTTCTCATAATAAATGTAGTTTGTTTATACTTTTTGAATTCAGTGCTTTGCTTTTTGCACTGACCTGTGACCTTCCAACATACTGTAATCAGATATGTTGCTAAGTTCTCAAAATCAGTCATCCAGATCAGCTACTTTAAGAAAATAATTTTTACACTATGATGTGGGTAACATCTCAAATGTAATCCCTTTTTTCTAATTTTCTAATTTCTAATTTGAGAAACGCACTCATTAAAAAAAAATTTAAAAAATAAATTAAAAAAGTCATGAAATCATGCACAAGTGTTTTAAAGTCTTTATCTAAGATGGCAGAAGCTTTGGTCTTCTCTTCAATCTAATCTCTTCAGATTTACAATTGTTTTGTATGACTAATAAAAATCCAAACCAACATAATTTATTACTACTTTCAGCTTTTTTTTCTTTTTTATTAGATGCCTAAAACATTAAAATATTACATTCAAATATTAAGAGTGAATGTATTGTATTAGATCTACACACTATATTTCCCACAGCTTGAGATCTTTTCCATCACTCTTTTTATTCACCAGCTCACCCAGAGCCATGTCCCTCATCTTTCTTCCCACAGCTCTAACAAGAGCTCTGATCTGCATGTGCGTGTGTACATATTCTGGCAGGAACAGATTAGTACAGCCTGCTGGTTTTAAGTACATTTTTGAGATGGACAGCAGTGATAGCCTGAGTTTCTGCTATCAGAGGAGTGGGCTACTTCATCTCAGTCACACAGCACAGTGCAAATCCCAACACATGCACACCACACTCAGGCTTGTAGGTGCATGGCTTTATCCATTGAAGCTTTAAAGCAATCCTGCAGTTTTAAAACAGACCTGTGATTTGTCAAAATATTGTGTAAGTGGATTCTATATTTTAATCAATTTTTTTTCAGTGATGTACATCTATTATCTGTATTTTGCTGTTAGAGGTTTAGACTGAGAGCACATACCTCCCTCACCTGGCCTCATCTCTTCTGGCCTATCCAATTTGCCTTTGTTTATGCACTTGTGTGAATGGCAAGGAAGTAAGTGAGGGGTGACGCCGAGCAAGAATGCATGGATGTAGACTTAACAAAAATACTCCATGAAGTGCCATGAAGTTTAGTAGGAATGAGCAAGTGCACACTGAAATATTAATACTCCTGATTCTGATGGAACCTTTTGAGAATCAATCCTCAGAAAATACCACATTTGCTTAAAAGAATTAGTTGTCTAGTTCCCTAATTTAGATGCAAGGTATCTACCCTGGTGGAAAAGTGAATAGTAGGAAAAGGTTTGTAGCAAATAAATGTGTGAGATAGGGGTGCTGGTGGTCTAGTGGTAGAATACTTACCTACAGACCAAGAGGTCCTAGGTTCAAATCCCACCTCCAGCACTACCATCATTGGGTTCCTGAACAAGACCCTTAACCCCAAGTTGCTCCAGGGGGGACTGTCCTTGTAGTTAAGAAATGTAAGCCGCTCTGGATGAGAGCGTCAGCTAAATGCCTTAACCTAGCTTCCAATACTCTTTCTCATAATTTGCACTGACTGATCCTCTGTAGTTACTACAGCTTTGCACATCAATTTTATCCTTTAAAACCCATTTAGTACACTTCTTCTCCACTGCTCAGGCTTCCTCTCACTTCCCAAAATTGTGTTAAAAAATCTGGTTAAAAACTCTACTGCCATCTCTCCTAAACACCTCCATCCCTCCACAGGTATATCATCTGGACACACAGCCTTTCCATTCCTCATCCTCTAATGATGAGGATTAGGATAATGAGACTCGGTTAGAGAATTAAAAGTGTCCTCTTCAACTGCTGTTGTAACTGCATAAAAAAGTGACAGTGCATTGAGGAGGGACTTGTTTAGGACATGTTTATGTACGTAGGAATTGCCCATCCCTGCTGTTTCATAAATCCACCAGAAGATGGAGACAGTAAATGAGCTGCATTGTATTGAATTCAAGAGGTGAATTTTTAAGTGCAATCTTGTCTTGAAACCACCAGATGGAAATATACAACTTTACTAATTCATGTTAAGACACTGTCATCTAGTGGTAAAACGTTCTTCTAATGTAAAATGTACTTATTATATGTATATTTCTATATGTTTTTATATTATTATCTAGTTTTCCTCAGGAAAAAATAATTGCAGTTAAATTACTATACATAATCATAATATAAAAAATGTGAATAATTCATAAAACAAAATGCATTTTGTGGTGTTGTAATTATTTATGTATATATATATATATATATATATATATATGTGTGTGTGTGTGTGTGTGTGTGTGTGTATTCTGTATGTATTTATATGTATATATTTATATATATATAATATATATATATATATTATATATATATATATAATATATATATATATATATATATATATATATATATATATATATATATATAAGCCTTTTTCTCTCTATAAGGTAAGTCCCTTTTCAATGCAAATAATATGATATATATGATGCCTTTCTACGTTCTTATTGTCATGTTATTCTGTATTTATAATTCCTGTGGTGATAGAGTATTATGAGTATATGTCTTTATTTCATCTGTAGGGTCAACCAGGCCCCCTTGGCCCTCAAGGTCCTACAGGGCCCCCAGGACGTCTAGGTGAACCTGGTCTTCAAGGCCAGAAAGGAGAAAAGGGTGAAAGGGGCCGAGTAGGAATCACAGGCCCAAAAGGATCTGTGGTATGTAACTGGTGCTTGCATTGTCTTTAGACTTATTATACATTAAAATATAAAGGACATTCAATCATGAATCTTTTTAGCATCTGTGCCAAATTACACCCGTGACAAATTGTGAATTATGCTGTTAATGTCTGTGTTTTTCTGTAGGGAATGACAGGAGTTCCAGGGTTTGGTGGAGCTGATGGTATTCCAGTAAGTGGTATATCTTTGTGCTCACATTTATATCAAAATTTTACAAAAAATATAAAAAATATACTAAGGGTGCAGTTAAACACATTTTCAACTTCAGTTACATCCTCACATAATTTTCTCTTTTAAAAAGATCTTTGATCTTTATCTTTATTTTAGCTACAATTTACTTTTTAATGTTAAGGACTTTTTCAACGTATTAACATCTTAAAATGTGTTGAGCTCTAATTATATACTACAGAAACTGATGTGGCTTATAAAAAAGGATTAAAGGGTTAAAGGGTTAAAATTCAAAGACTGACCAGTTGCTGCAGGTTGTGCCCTTAAGACATGCACTTAACCCTCTGCTGTCCTGAGCAGTGCTGGTCTACTGGGAACACAGTGTTGCTGTTAGTGGTTTTACTTCTTTTTATTTTTCATGGCATGGTGGTATTGTGGTATTGTTGTTATTAATGAAAGAAGTCTTTGGATTAAATGAAAGTGATTCTGAATAAAATCATATATATCCCAGGGATGCTCACTCAGTCTTAAACAATGTAAATTTCTAGGATTAACACTAAAACATACTTTACTTTTAAAGTTAATGTAAAAACAGGGTATAAGTGACTATGTGCAGAGAAATGGAGGATTTCTCTTCATTATTAAACATGTTCTCTGCGACTTGTATGAGTCTGACAGCTTTTCTCCTCTCTGATTCACAGGGTCACCCAGGGCAAGCAGGCTCTCGTGGCAAACCTGGTGCAGACGGTTGTAATGGAACTCATGGAGATCCTGGAATACCAGGCGGAAGAGGATACAATGGTCCACAAGGAATCCCTGTATGTAAAGGGATAGTTGCTTTAGGAAGAAGCAGAAAAAGTCTTGTAGAGTAAGTGTTTTAATTCTGTAATAAACAAAACATTTACCTGTCTCTCTGTAGGGTCAGCCAGGAAGGAAGGGTGAGAAGGGGGATCCCCTGGAGATTTCGGTTTACATGGCGAGATTTCGGGTAAGAGGGTTCAGAAGCTTTGTGACACAGTATAGATTAACAGGAGACAAGAAGGGTTTCGTATATACAGCTACCATCACAGGGAATACAACATAGCAATACTTTTACTTTCTTTCTTTCTTTATTTATATATTTTTTGGACAGTAGTTAAGATTTTGGGTTTTTATTTGACTGCTTTAACACAAGAGAAGCTACTACTATGTAAGCCATACAGGTCATTCAGACCTTTCTGATTTAACATGATTATTTAGTATAATTTAAAAAAATAAACAAATTTAAATTATGGTTTTCAGCAATAATCTTTTATTAGATACAGCTGAGACCAAAATTATTAGCCCCCCTTATGAAATTAGACAACACTCTTGATTTCTCCATGAAAATAACCATTAACAACAAGTGTTTGTTATTTTGGAAACAGATACACTATAAAAAACAATGTCCACTAAGTTTAATTAGGATATTTTATTGATACACAGAGTTGAAAGAAAAAAGGGCAAAAATGAGACATCCAAAATTATTAGCCCCCTGGCCATTAATAGTCAATAGTGTACCCTTTTTGAGCCACAACTGACAACAATCTCTTAGACTAGTTCTTTACTAAGTTGGCACAGGTTTCCTGAGGGATTTTGCCCATTCTTTCATTGCAGATAGTTCTAGCTTGTCCAAATTGCATGGTTTCCATGCATGGACATTCACTTTGAGCACCTGCCAAAGTTTGCAGGTGCGGGCCACTCCAGGATCTTAGTTTTGGTATCCTAGAGGAACTGTTGGACTACTGTTGCCTCATGGGCAAAGCTCAGTCGGGCTGTGATGTGCCACTCTTTGAGTAAAGGGGTTCTTCTGGGACAGTGGCCCTGAAGCCCACCACAATGAAGTGCCCTCACAACTGTGTTCCTTTAAACATCAACTCCAGAAGAGGCCACGTCAGCAACAATCATCTTGGCAGATGTCCGGGGCTACTTGCTGAAATCTCTGACTATTTTCCTCTCCAGAGTTCTTGAAATCTTGCGCTTACGGCCACGGCCAGGTTTGTTTCTTACAGAATTTGTCTCCTTGTACTTGGCATTGATGCAGCGTACAGCAGTTCTAGACACTGTGAATCGCTTGGAAATGGCCGTGTAGCCTTCCCCCTTATCATGAGCCTCTACTATCTTCTTTCTGAGCTCCAGACTGATTTCCTTTGTCTTTGCCATGGTGAGTAACAGTAGTCCCTCTCAGGCATTCAAGTGCCCTGTTCCTTGGAGTCTTTTTATGCTGACTGAATGTTGTTAGAAAGCCAACTGACTGCAGGTGGTGTTAGGGAGCCAATTGACAGCACAGGTGTGGTTTCAAAGCTGATTGGTTAATTACTGTAGGTGTGTTCTGAAAGCAAACATTCACATGGGGCTAATATTTTTGACCACCCGTTTTTTTTTTACTATATTTAATACAATATACAAATAATGTTTGCTTATATCAAGTTTCATCAATGCTGCAAATATTTGGAAAAAGTTTAGAAAAATGTTCCATAATTCCTGGGGGGCTAATAATTTTGTAGGTGAAAGCACTTGTACTAAACAATATTGGATATTCAAACACTGAATTATGCATCAATATATGACAGGCTGCAGATAATCTATGCACGTAAATGATCAAAAGGGGAATAGCAGTAGAAAAGTGATGTTTTTTACTTTCCTCAGATAGGGATGCATCCTTAGCACCTCACTCTCTCATCTTAGTTGAATGAGTGTTTGTATTTAATCTTTACCCAGTTAAAGTGCCATCTTCGTTATTTGTTTGTTGCAACCTACAGTTTCATTATAAATCTGATGGGTGTTTATACCAGCAATGGAATAACATGGTCCTTTCACAAAACTCTTTCAGAACATATTATGGCCGGATGACATTCAGAACTGGACATATATTCATAAGACTTTAAGACATTAAGCAAAAGACATATTATTACTCTTATAAATTCAGCGAACAAGGACATACAGGGTCTTGTACTGATACAGAGAGGACATCAGGGAATGTACATGTACATTTCCTTGTGCATATATTCACAGGGCATTAAACAATGCTCATACCTGGTCCAGGGATTAGATTTTGTAAGCGGTATGCAAAATTGTTTTTTTAATACTAGTAAGAGACCTGCACGGTCCTGGATATTCTAAGTTTTTTAAACAATAAACGTAGATTGTTTTGTGATGATAATAACAGAAAGTTAAACTTTTCCCATGATGACATTCTGGGGATACTAAGCAAGAGACATACATGATCATGCCACCCAAAATCTGGTGGCATTTCTCAATGGTTGTTCATAGCCCTGATAGAATTTAGAAAGTTTTAAGCCACAGACGTGGCAGCTACATACTCCTGTAACAGCATTTAGAGGAGATAATGCACTAGACATACATTTTCATGGTAGGACATTCAGAAAACTTGAAGCAAAGGTCCTCACTTTGTATTTTGTAAATTGATAAAATAAACAATCATTATTTATATTTCTGAAAGCATTCTTTGTTTACAGCATTTTTTCACACCTGCCTAAACTTTTGCACAGTACTGTGTGTACATTTACCCATTACATTAAGCCATATATGCACATGGCCCTGTGAAAACATTTAGGAGGCATCAAACATCCCCTTGAACATTCAAAAGGCCTTTTGCAATAGACGTGTAAGGTCCTGTGATGTATTTCTTATGAAGATCAACGTGTGCCTTAAGAAACAAGAAACAATCCTATGAAATGGGTCAGACAAAGGGACTGGACTGAAAATAGCAGCCAAAAACATAAAGAGGTCATAAGAACTATTCCACAACAATTGATTAAAAAATACAAGAAGGTTCTTTGGAAGCAAAATATGAAGAGTGGTTCAAGACTTGCTTGTTGACTGACAACAGACCAAAATTCACAACTGACAGTACAAGCTAATTTATTTGCTTTTAATACATGTTTTTGTTTTCCTTGAACTTTTCCTTTATCTTGATGCAGGGAGATCAAGGGTTAATAGGATTTCCTGGAATAGCTGTGAGTGCTTGCGCTTGACTTTTCTCATACATATTTAAAGTTATTTTCAATGCAATTATTCTAAATACTTTTTGGGTTTTTTTTATTGAGGGCCCTCCTGGAAGTTCAGGTTTTCAAGGTCCAACAGGTCCTCAAGGTCCTCGGGTAAGTAGTATTTATTTACTTACAGATACAGTAATCTTCTTATAAATCTCTTATTTTCTCTCATTATCAACTGATTTTTCTGCTACAGGGTCCAACAGGTGACCAGGGACCTCCAGGATCACCAGTAAGCTAGCAGTAGACCACTGAAGATTTTTTTGCTTTAACATGTTTAAAAATGTTCTTTTTTAGATATGTGTCAAGTGGTATATTACAGAATGTATAATGTCTTTATGCAGGGAGATGACCCCATAATCCTGAAGGGGGAAAAAGGAGTCAGGGTAATGGAAATCTCCTCGTTAATTTACTCTTTCCCCTTTGGATCGGGATGTTTATGTAAAATAAGTTTCTACTCAGTTCTCTGGACTAATTCAACTGCATTTCTTGTTTCAACCACAGGGGGAAACAGGAGAAGAAGGGCTTCCAGGGAACTTTACAGGACCATACACAAAACCCACACAAGTCAGTCATTAAATAGACCTTCTAAAGAGCTTTCACATCAAATGATTTTGAAAAGGATCTTGTGTATAATGGCCAGTTTTGTGTGTTTTAGTATATTTAAGCATTACAACTAGGTAATGTACCAGCACTTCATCAGCTGCTTGTGTTTTCCTCAACAGGGCATAAAAGGTGAAAAGGGTACGAAAGGTGAACCAGGGAAATGGGTAGGTCACTTCAGTGGTTTATGAAACAGAATTTGTTCAACTTTAAATCTGCCTCTCCTAAATGTCCCTCTAGAACCACTAAGTAATTCAAACATGAATAATATTCTTAAATAAGAGACAAAAGAAATCAGAAATCCATTTCATACTTCCTTAAATATCACTATAATAAATATTTGTTTTATCTTCACATTCTTATTAGTATGTTTCCACACAATCATATTTGTTCCCTCCTTGTTGTTATCAGAAACTAAGTTACAATTAAAACGGGTTATTTCTAACAATCACATATCTCTTTAGGTTTATTAAAAAAAAATTACCACAAAAAAGAGCAAATATTGAAACCAGTTTGGAGAAAAGACAACAAAATCACTTCTGTAATTGTAGTGGGATTTTTTTTTTGTTTTTTTTTTGGGCGGGGGGGGGTAATACAGTGCTTTGCAAAAGTGGAAGTAAGAAATGACAAAAAAAGAAAGACAAGCCACTTTAAAGCAACTAACAACATGTGAGACTGAAAAGGAGTGATAGGGGAGAGTATAGCTAAATGGCCTAGGATGGTGTTCTGTAGGATGACCTTGGAGGTCAAGAAGAAGAAGAAAGTGACGGCAGAGTCAAGGATGAGAGAAGAGTCACCAGATTACAGGATAAAATTGATCTATCAGAAACAGTAGCATAATGATTTGTGAGCTACAGAATGGTTTCATGCCAAGACGGCAAAGGTGAAGGAGTTTAAATACTAATATTTAAAATATACCAAACTTTTGTATTTTTTACTTTAGATAAATTGTATCTATCATTTGTAATCTATTACCCTCCTTTTTTCAGTTATGTTTTCGCTTTATGTGTTCTATACAGAATATCTATGAATTCACCAAAGGAGAGAAAGGCATTATGGGCTGGCCAGGGTCAAGGGTATACTTTTTTTAGGTTATTTTAATTGCAATTATTAACATTTTCATTTGGTTTTGAGCAAAATTCTTAATCAAAACATTTGTTTTCTTAACAGGGAAACCCAGGAAGAAGTGGAAGGCCAGGAAAAAAGGTTTGCTTATGGGTTCTAATATATTCGGAAATATATTAGATTTAAAGTTTAAAACATTATAAGTGAATATGGCTTTCAAAACAGGTAAAACAATCTTGATTCTACATAACCATCATACTACATTTTAATCAAATAATGCTGTGAAAACAAATTATATTTAAATATAAAATTAAGGCCTTAATTGATTGATTAAAATTATTAGATTAAATAATGTATTCAAATCTAGCATTTAAAAGATGCTAGAATTAAAATGCTTATTTTATTCTGAAGACACTTTAAAGAAAGAATTAACAGGACAGGTTATTGAATTATCTTTGTTTAATCAAGGAATTACTATTATCTTTTATTATTAAATACTATTATAGAGAGATATTCTTCACTAAAATGCTTCACTACCTGGAATCATGAAAAAGGTCATGAATGAAGGTATTCCAAAAAAATGTGTTATAAACATCAAAAGATGATTTTGAAGAAGATAATTTTAAGAATTGGCCACAATAATACATTAGCTAGTAAGATCTCAGACAACATGCACCATTTGGTTACATCTTCTGGTTAGACTCTGCAAGAAACAAGCTTTTCAGAGATAAATGATACTTTAATACTATAGTTCAAATTTGTAAATACATTTGGATGCAGATAGACATTAGTAACATTTTCCGTCGATCTGTCTGTCTGTCTGTCTGTCTGTCTATCTATCTATCTATCTATCTATCTATCTATCTATCTATCTATCTATCTATCTATCTATCTATCTATCTATCTATCTATCCACACAGGGTGATGAGGGTTTTCCAGGTTTTCCAGGGCAGCCTGGACAGAAGGTATGTGTTTTATTCTTTGCTAACATAGATCTTTACATTTATATCTATATATATATTTATATATATATTTATATATTTATATTTCTGGTATTTAAGTGACTGCATTTTCACTTCAAAGTTCATATTTGAACCAATATTTACTGGCATTTGTTTCACTTCTCCAATAGGGGGAACCAGGAGAGGCAGGAGACCTGATCTATTCATCTGGCAGTGATGGCGGTATTATAACTTGATTCATCAAAAAGATTTTTTTTTTATTCCTTATTTGCTTCCTGTATTGTTAGATTATTTCTGCTCTGCTATAAGTGAACTTGAAAGAGGCTCAACAGCAAGTGCAAAGTGGATTTCTCTTCATTACACAAATGCCAGCTTTTACTTAACTTTCTGATTCACTTACTTTTACTTTCACTTTATATCTTTTTTTTAGTTGGTCCTCCAGGTCCTCCGGGTAAACGTGGGTCACCTGGAAGTCATGGCCCTCCAGGGCCTAAAGGACAACCAGGTCCCCCAGGGCCCGATGCTTTGGACCAGCAAATAGGTATTGGAAACATTTAAGGCCTAAATGAAAGTTATTTAGCATGTTTCAGTGTGAAACTTGTCTGGTGATTTGTTAATTGTCTTCAGAATAAAGAAGAATGTGTTGTTTTGAATAGGTTTATTTGGCCCTATTGGACCCAAGGGTTTAAAGGGAGGTAAGGGAGAAGCTGGAGAACCAGGTATCCCAGCCACATACCCTGGTCCTCAAGGTTTTGATGGGCAAGCAGGACCACCTGGGCTACCTGGACCCAAGGGATCATGTGAGTTTTCACTTTTTGTCTCCATTATCAACTATTAACTATTTTTAGGATGGAAATAATTTAACAAATTGTGACACAGAAGGCATTCTATATTCTGTAACCATACATTTACAACATTCGGCTGCAACATTAAAACCACTGACAGGAGAAGTGATTAAGATGGATTACCTTGTTTAATGGCCTAGCAGAACTGGTTCATAGCACAATTGAAGAAATCAACCTGGTTTGATTAATTATATTTCTCTCACACTATAAAGACACTATACACTTTAATCAACCTGGGCTGCTTTGTTCCGAACACCACGGATGAATGTACTGTCTGTCGTGCCGTCTGTTGTCTGTCCTGTCTGCACTTGTTTTGTGTGCTGTTTTGTGTATTGTATCTTACGTTGTCTTGTGTCTTGTCTTGTGTGTAGCACCAGGGTCCTGGAGGAATGTTATTTCGTTTCACTGTGTACTGTGTATATGGCTGAAATGACAATAAAAATCCTACTTGACTTGACTACTTGACAGTTAGGCTGATGTGCATAACAGTACTGGGAAGAGATTGGCCAAGAAGCACTATGGAAAAATGGCAAACCTAACACAAGCAGTGTGATGAACTACTTTAACACTGTTGCAGACCAAGTAAAGCTTCTATGGCAACAAATTATTTAATTAGAGTGACCTCTATTAGCAGCAAATCACTTTGATCTTGCAGTACTTTGAATTACAGTTGAGAAAATGTGAGGAATTTAATTGAAATCCGTTGAGGATGTGTGGGATGTGCTTCATGTCCTGTTTCTGTGTTTTGTCCTTCCTTGGACAAACTTAATAGGTACTAACTACTACATATAGGGAATACCCCCCAGTGCCTGCCTGTTCAGGAATTGACTGTTGACTGACATACAACCCTTATCAGATAACACTGTGTAAGATAAGATCATCCATGTTTAATAAGTCACAGGTCAGTGGTGGTAATGTTGTGGTTGATTAATGTGTATAATTATTTAGAAGATGCATTGAGACTTACAATCCCTTATCCCAATATGGTGTATTAGTAGTGATCAGCATAAATAAGGAATTTAAGTAAATTAAAATTTTAATTAAATAAAAATAGTAATACAAAAATAGATATATAGGGCCTTGTATATAAATACCAATATACAGATATGTTCTGCTGTGTTGACATGGGAGCATCCAAAAGAAGAAGAAGGAGAAGACCAATATACAGATATATTCTAATATTAAAATCAGGTCACTCTAGCAGCATAGCAACTGCTATTATGTGAACATTACTTACTTGCATAATTAATGAACATTACAAATCTTGAACAAATCTTATCTTATACAGATACAGATATAGATAAATATAACGTATAATATATATATATATATATATATATATATATATATATATATATATATATATATATACTAGGTATACTAAATTATTTGAATTGTTTTGACCACAGGGCAGGTGCATTTAAGAGGCCCAAAAGGACCCCGTGGACGTCCAGGAAACGCCGGCGCCAAGGGACAGAAAGGTAAGACCAATAACATCTATCTCATTTATCTGAGGTTCATGGGCCTTCATTATTAGTATTTTTTGAATATATGTTTTTTTCATTATGTGTTGTTTATACTAAATGCTTGTGTTTGTGTGACCTCATTAGGTGACCATGGCCCATGTGAATGCGAATCAGCAAGCTTACATCCAGGACCTCCAGGTTTCCAAGGCGAGGCTGGTGACCTTGGGATGGTAGGAGAGTGGGGTCAGCAGGGTGATCAAGGTGAACCAGGATCTGAAGGCATCCCTGGACCACCTGTTAGTAACTATCTCTTCAGTAATGGTATAAAAGTTGCTATATTGGTTGACTGGTTTATAAGAAAATACTTGTTTGTTTTACAGGGCTTTCCTGGTCCTTTAGGCTTACCTGGACCTAAGGGGCTTAAAGGAGAAGCAAGGGAGGTTACAGAGAAAGGTGCCTTTTATATCCCTCATTTTTTATTTTAATTATAACACAAATAAAAGGAAGACAAGTTTTAACTTCAGTGCATGTGTGCATGTGTGAATGTGTATGTGTTTGTGTGTATGTGTTTGTGTGTATTATTATTATATTCACATATTCTACAGGATCATCTGGAGCTCAAGGAGACCCAGGTTGGCCAGGTGAGATCGGAGAGACTGGCAGGACTGGGCCTAGTGGAGTAGATGGTGCCCCTGGACTTCATGGTCCCCCTGTAAGTAGTGTTGTGTAAAACTCTACACTGATCTGAATATTACCAACTTTGTTCAATTTTACCAGTGAAAGGGATTTTTAATGAAAGGTGTAGTAACGGATTGACTAATCTTGTAAGGAACGTGTCATGTGGTTGCTATTGCAAAACTCTTGTGTGGCTGCAAGTATTCATTCCAGAAAACTAGGAGCACACTTGAGTCTACCAACCACCAGCAATACCGTATCACCTTCTTCAAGTACAAAATCAACCAAATAGCAGCACCTTAATGAACACTGAGATATTATATCAACTGCTGAGCAATGAATAACGACCACATAGAATAGCACAGCAGCTGCAACACAACATCATAGTAACTACCTGAAATAACTCAGTCGTTATGTTGAGTTTTGCCTTGCTGTGCTGTTTGCAGGGAGAGGGTCCTATTGGAGAACCTGGAGACCAGGGCTTCCCAGGCAGGCCAGGTTTGAAAGGGTTTAATGGACTTGCAGGCGAACCAGGCAAAGTGGTTGGAGCAGTCAAGGGTTTAAAGGGGGTTCCTGGTGATCCAGGGCCATATGGTTACGATGGAAATCCAGGCCTACCTGGCATTCCAGGTATTTTATCTGTTCTGTTCAATCAGTTTAATTGTTTAAATGTTCAAATTTTTGACTCCTTCCCTTTATATGTTTCTTTCATATGCAATTTTGTGTCTGAGATTTGGAAGACAATGACGCTTCAGAATTTGAGTTCTTTACCAATTTGCCATTGAACTTTGTTGATGTTTTAGTTGATGTTTTGGATGTTAGCTACTTCCTAAACAGATCAAGCTAACCACAAAAGCTTTGGATTGTGATGGTTTAAAAGTTTTTTTAAAAAGTGTATAAAAGAATACATTTTTATAGTGTTTTTAATTGTTCTTTTCCACAGTTGCTAAATGCAAATTTTATACCCTTTGCAATTTGCCTAAGCCTTAAGCACATTATTTGCAGCTCATTTGGTATAGTTGTTTAGTTTAAAGTTCCTGTAGAATGTACATTTCCTGTAGGAAAACATACAATGATAAAATTAATGACATGGAAGAAAAAGTTCAGCTGCTATTCATTCTCCAGTAGTTTCTTTCTGTCTGCTGTATATTTTCCTATTTCTGTCTATCAACATATCTTGCTTGACATTTAAAGGAGGCTGTAGTCCAAGCGGAGAAGGAGGCCAGTGGGATACAGCTGGGAGCGGCAATGGTGACAAGACAAACTCCCTCTTAAGAACTCTCCTCTTCTTCTTTCTTAGTGCTTCTTTGCATTGCCATCACTCTTTTATTCACAGTCACAGTTAATGAGGCTTTAGGCATTATTAACCTCTTTCCTTATTTGATTTTTATTCACAGACACAAATATTTTTGAAATACACTTAGATCGTTTCTGCTTTGCTCCATGCTGAGGCAATGGGTTAAATCTGTTTTAGGCATGATGAAATCTGATGATATCTTTAAATGTTTTTTGCAAAGCAGGCATATGGCAGATCTACCATCGCGTCTCCGTCTTTTTGCACAACGTTTATTTCTTTTATTTCTTATCCCTTGGCACTGTTGTTTCCACAGGGGAGTGTGAAGCAGTACCAGGACCCCCAGGAGAGAGAGGACTCCCTGGACCTACGGGATCTTTTGGATTGCAAGGTAATAGCATATGGCATGTTTACGGAATTTGACTGAATGTGTATTTTTGTTTGTTTTTTATGTTATATGGTGTACTGTGCACCATTTTATGTTATATGGTGTACTGTGCACCACATAACAGTTGGTGTACTGTAAACCATAGTTTGCAGTCACTTGCTGCAGTCTGTTTGTTTCTCAGAATCATTTGGTAGCCCTCTTAACATCTTTCATTAATGGACCCCAATTGGAACCCCACTGAGCAGAGATAATCTCCATAGTGAATCTCAGCAAAGCAGTGACACTGACACACTGGTGTGTTGGTGTGTTTCAACTTACTGTCCATTTGTGGCAGTTTGATGTTGTAGATTTAAATTTTTGTGAAGGTATTGATAATTTATCTAATTCTATACAGCTTTTGTTGGTCATCTTCTATTTCTTCCTCTGTCTGTGATCAATTCCTCATGGGGAGATGGTAACAAAGCTGCATGCTTTAGTTTATAGCAGCAGATGTGGCTAAAATGTCTGAACTTTTGGCCATGTAGTTTAAAATTCACATTATTCGGTGGCATTGATGTAAGAATGATTATGGGTAAATTTAGGTCAAACTGAAATTATTTCTACGTTTTAGGTATACCTGGTCCTAAGGGATATGCAGGACTTTTTGGTTTGGAAGGGTTTAAAGGAGAACAAGGAGACCAGGGCAGAGGAGGGCCACCTGGACCAATGGGTGAGTTTATTTATACATGTCTCTACAGTTGTAGTTAATGTAACATTTCCAGTAGCATTCAGACTTTGTTCAAAATGTATTTTATTAGCATGTTTAAATTTACATTTGCCTTTAATTTCCTTTTACACTTAGATTATATATTAGGCACAAATGGTTAATGACAACCTAATTTTCAGTTTTTAAAGTGATCACATGTCCCATGTAAGTCTCCAGCTAAAAAAGAAAACTATGGAAGAGAGCTTGTAAAAAGAATAAATTGAAGGTACTTTTAAAAAAAAGACTGTTCACACATTAGCCCTCCCAGTTACCATTAAGGAGCTTTATTATTGTAATAGAAGTACATTTTGACTCTGTGTTCACACTCATTCCAAATAATTACATCTGATCTATTTTTTGTCTGCTTTTCTGCTCTTGAGGTAGCATCTGTTTTGCCTAGACTTCATTGTTTTCTTTGCAGGTTTCACTGGAAATCGTGGAGATTTTGGCAAACCTGGTTCTAAAGGTCAGGAGGGAAATGCTGGTCTGCCTGGTAAGCCAGGACTAGATGGTGATGCAGGGGATAAGGGTCCAGATGGTGAGGCTCTAGGAGCTTCTCCTGGATCCTCTGGAGACCCAGGGTTACCAGGGCAACAAGGTGACAAAGGTATTATTGGAGATCGTGGCCCAAGCGGATACACAGGTGAGAAATTTCTATGTAGACAAAGCACTGGATTACAACAAATTGTGTCTAATTTCTAAAAGAAAGTGACCTTACTTTTCTAGGGTCTCATGTCTGCTTTGATAAAACATAAAGTAAGCCTATTGTTAAAATGGTGATCCTAAACATTTGATAACATGTACACAACACTATTCTCATAGAGTCAAGGAACATTTTTGTTATGTTTTTAAAAAGTTTTACATACACATTACTAGTTGTGGAAAAACACTGCAAACTGACTACACAAAAGGACTGAATATGTAGCTTGTAACTTTGTAATTTGTGATTTAAATAGTATAAAATTATTGTAATAATAAATGTCAGTGTGATAGTAACAACAATTATTGTCAATCTGTTACTTTATAGGAATGGAGGGAATGCCTGGGATGATTGGCATAAAGGGTACAGTAGGTCCCCATGGCTTACAGGGAGAGATAGGAAGACCTGGACCAGCAGGAATATTTGGTTTCCCTGGGGTACCTGGTCAAGCAGGATTCCCTGGACCTCCAGGCAACATCGGGCAATCAGGTAATACAAGCAACAAATGTATAACAGTAAATCTGCATAAAGTATTACTACTGTAATTAATGCTGGAGTCTTTTATCAGAGCACATACAGAATGAATAGAAATGGTCCTCATATGGTTCTCAGAATCACTCCAAAATAAGAAAGTGACTAGTCACATAACTATCACAGGGTAGCCACAACATTAATTGTTTAAAAACAAACAATCCCCTCTATATCAGTACTTAAACTTTATAATTATTACAGTTATTTTAAAGTAAACATTTAGGCTCTGTAGCTTGTTAACAAATAAGCTGGGTTTTAAAGAGAAAGCTTTTTGGGTTTCTTTTTCTATAACATTTAATTTTTTTTTGCAGGCTGTACTGTTTGTGAAAGTAACAATTTGGAAGAAAAACATAGATAATACAATTTTTTAACCTTTAGAAGATGGTGTTGATCAACCAGGATATGTATTGAGAGTGACCCAAGACCAGCCAAAAAAGTGTGGGAATAAAACTGTATACAGCTATTCTTTATGATGCCACAGACTTGTTAACATGGATAAGGACCCAGTTTGACAAACTGTAATTCATAAAAAAGTTTAAATTCATAAAAAAACTTAGTTTGCATTTGCTGTTCATCAACAGGTCCTAGAGGAAACACTGGTGATCGAGGAGACTCCGGTCCCTTAGGGTCTATTGGACCCCAAGGTAGTAGGGGAGATTCTGGAAGTGATGCCGGACTGGGTGAACCTGGGCTTCAGGGAAATCCAGGAGAACCTGGTTATGTCGGTCATAAAGGTCTTCCTGGGCTTAAAGGTCTGTACTTGGACATTAATTTGCATATAGCAAAACATATGAACTGTTCAATGTTGTATATATATTTATATATAGTGTGTATGTGAGTGTGTATGTGTGTGTGTGTGTCTGTTTATGGTAAATTACACAAAGCATAGCATCTTACAGGCCTAGTGGTTAGGGCGTTGGCCACATGATCAGAGGATCGGGGGTTCGAACCCCTTCCCAGTAGGTTGCCCTGAGGTACCCTTGAGCAAGGTACCGTCCCCATCCCGCTCCTCCCTGCGATGGGCTGGCGACCTGTCCAGGGTGCGTCCCCCGTCCTCGCCCTGTGTGCGCTGAGTTGGACACCAGCACTCCCCCGCGACCCCGTTTGGGACAAGCGGCAGAAAATGGATGGATGTATATCATCTTACATATCTTAGTTCCAAGCTAAGCAAAACCTGTGAGGAATAGAAAGTATTAGATTAAAGTAAATTACATTTGATATCTGTTGCTTCCAATAACTGAATCAAGCCTGCAACCCACTGACTTCACCAAATTATTTTTTTCTTTTTGGTCATTCATTTCAATGTTTTTACCTCAGCATCAGACATAGCATCAGTTGTTAGGTTAAGATGTAGTGACTGACTTGTCCAGTCCAAATTTTTTTTTTCTAATGTCCTTTGTGAAATTGCCAGTCTTTTTAGTTCATTGTCTTGCTGTATGATTAAGTTCTTCCTGATTAATTTGAATACAGAGCTTTTTTTATTAAATTGGCAGACAAAATGTTTCTGTACACTTCAGAAGTCATTCAGCTGCTCTCATTGAGTTCATCACTAAATATTACTGAGCCTGTTCCAAAAACAGCCATGCAAACCAAAGCCATGGCACTATCTCCACTGTGCTTCACAGATATTATCTCTTTTGTATTAAAAGAATACCTTTCTCCACACTTTGACTTCTCAATACATTTGGTAGCAATTAACCTTTGTACTGTTACTATCTCTGTTTTTACTCTCCAGGAAGAAATCCTTTCTTATTATCTACAGTACTGTGCAAAAGTTTTAGGCGGGTGTGGAAAAAATGCTATAACCAAAGAATGCTTTCAAAAATGGAAGTGTTAATCATTTATTTTTATCAATTAACAAAATGCAGTGAATTAACAAATTTGGTGTGACGACCCTTTGCCTTCAAAACAGCATCAGTTCTTCTAGGTACACTTGCACACAGTTTTTGAAGGAACTTGGCTGGTAGGTTGTTCCAAACATCTTGGAGAACTAAGCACAGATCTTCTGTGGATGTAGCTTCCTCACATCCTTCCGTCTCTTCATGTAATCCAGACACACTGGATGATGTTGAGATCAGGGCTCTGTGGGGGCCAGAAGAACTGATGCTGGTTTGAAGGCAAAAGGTAGCAACACCAAATATTGATTTGATTGAAATTTTTCTTTTGTTCGCTCACTTTGCGTTTTGTAAATTGATAAAAATAAACAATCATTATTTATATTTCTGAAAGCATTCGTTTACAGCGTTTTTTCACACCTGCCTAAATCTTTTGCACAGTACTGTATATAATAAGGAATATCCTTATAAACAACAGAGGAAAGGTTTAACCATGTTTTGAAGAAAGCTGGCTTAACTGCAATACTTAATAAATATAAATTGATTCAGTTAATTTAGCCTGTGATAAAGTATCATTATAACAAAGTAACAGTTTAACTATGACACCTCATTGCTTGTTGTAAATGTTATGTAAGCTTCAGGAATACTCTTTAATCTGGATATGCAGGTTTAAGAGGCCCACAGGGAATGTCAGGTTTCCCAGGAATGGACGGAACCCCTGGTGAAAAGGGTTTCACTGGACAGAAAGGAGAGATAGGTGTCCAAGGGAGACCTGGAGGACAAGGATCATTGGGCCACCCAGGAGATAAAGGTTAGTTTTCTTGGTAATCATATTCTAGTTTTCTCTTGTAATATATATGCACTTTGAATAGATGTTTGAGAATTCACTTATGGTTATTTTCATTCTCAAGGTGATGCAGGCCTTATTGGCCCTCCAGGTGAACCACCATCCATAAAAATGGAACAAATCAAACACACCATGAAGGGTTTAAAAGGTGACCATGGCAATTATGGAGATCCAGGTTTCACCGGGCCCCGAGGTGAGTGCTGTATCTTGTTTGTTTTTCTAGCAATTGTGAGGTCTCACACAATTGCACAAATCATGCTACAAGTCATTGCCAGAACCCACAAGACTACCAGGAATGAAGGATTTTGAAGGAATGTGTAAATGAAAGCAATGTCAATTTCATTCTCAATAGCACAATCACACAAATCACTCTGTCCCTGCTATTGTTAACAGCCCAAAGCAATAAGTCTGTGTTCATTCATGTGGGTAAGTGAATTATTTTTCCATTCCCACTCATTTGCTATTACAAAGTCAGAAAACTGTGTTACCTAACAACAAAATGGCAATCCAAATTCACCAACACAGTCTGCTACTATTTTAAGCCCTCTCTGGACAACCCAAATGGAAAGTTACCGCTCTACTTAAGACCCACTTGATGCGTATGCAAGGCCAAAAAGGTGTTTTCCTTTCTTCAAGCAGAGGAACAAATCTGGCCTAGTTTATTTCACCCACTTTCATTTAGTTATTACCTTGTGAATGAGACTATTCTTTGCTCATTGTGCATTATACTCCAATGGAATTCATTATGACTGTCATGAAATTATACTTATTAATGTCAATATTTTATTATTTATTTTACAGACAATGAGGATAACTTAATAGCTGATATTACCTTCTGTGATAATTATAATGTCATAAAGTGTCCATTCTTAAACAAAAATCAGCTTATTTGCATTTTCCTGTCCTATATTCTAAAAGTTATACTTATATGATACACATTTTGTTCATGCTTATGCATACATACTTTTTTGTTAAAATTAAAAAATAAAAAAAAATGTTTAAAGACATTATTTGTGTAAATGTAAAGTCTGGGGTGGTATGGTAAATTATTACTACCCCAAGAAAGTAAGAATGATATGGGTTTGATTCCCTGGCTGAGCAGCTGAGGTCCTTTCTTTGTGGAGTTGGCATGTTTTCTACATGTCTCTGGGTGCACTGGATGTGTTTTCCAACAGACCAAGACATGCATGCGAGGTGTTCAGTATTGATCAATACCATCACTGTATGTGTTTTAATACATATAAAAAGAAAAAAGGTTTATATAGATTAATGATTGTTCTTTCATTTTCCTGGGCCCAGGTTCTAAAGGTTACCCAGGGACGCCAGGAGAAGAAGGACATCATGGGTTACCAGGAGAGCCCAGCAGTGAAAAGGGTACACAGGGAGCTACTGGAGCTCAGGGACTGCCTGGGCTAAAGGGGATACCAGGACTTGCTGGACAACCAGGAATTACTGGTTTCGATGGAATGCCTGGAACAAGTGTAAGTAAAGGCAAAGTCCATGCATTTAGCATAAACTCTATTTGGCCAAGAAACCTAAACTAGCCTGTATATCAGTCTTTTACATAATAAATAAATGACAAATAAACAAATAAATTCCCCATT
Organism: Hepsetus odoe; assembly: GCA_017165825.1. Classification (NCBI taxonomy): domain Eukaryota; kingdom Metazoa; phylum Chordata; class Actinopteri; order Characiformes; family Hepsetidae; genus Hepsetus; species Hepsetus odoe. The sequence continues at coordinate 18,219,203 of CM029369.1, forward strand.
AATGGAAGCATTTTAGTAGCATTCTACAATTAAGTGAACAATGTAGAGTTTATACAAGAGGATTTTTTAAGGGTACTTCAAAATAGAATATACATTTGAATTGATATACAGTACTGTGCAAAAGTTTTAGGCAGGTGTGAAAAAATGCTGTGAACAAAGAATGTTTTCATAAATGGAAGTGTTCATCATTTATTTTCATCAATCAACAAAATGCAGTGAAAGAACAAAAGAGAATCTAAATCAAATCAATATTTGGTGTGACCACCCTTTGCCTTCAAAACAGCATCAATTCTTCTAGGTACACTTGCACACAGTTTTTGAAGGAACTCGGCTGGTCAGTTGTTCCAAACATGACTGTGTTTCAACCTCTGTGTGACATTGATGATCATCAGCACTTGCTTGGTAAAATTGGTTGATCATACACTATAATCCTACAACTATGACTTTGTGCAAGTGTACCTAGAAGAACTGATGCTGGTTTGAAGGCAAAAGGTAGTAACACCAAATATTGATTTGATTTAGATTTTTCTTTTGTTCGCTCACTTTGAAAGTGAAAGTGACAACCCTTGTCATTGCGAGGTCATGGCACAGCACACATGAACCACAACGAAATTGGACCTCTGCATTTAACCCATGCACACTCAAACCCGTGCAGCAGTGGGCAGCTATTGAAAGCGCCCGGGGAGCAGTGACGGGGACGGTACCTTGCTCAAGGGTACCTCAGGGCAACCTATTGGGAAGGGGTTTGAACCCCTGATCCTCCGATCATGCGGCTAACGCCCTAACCGCTAGGCCACCGCTGCCCCCTCAAACCACAGCTGAAGTCATTTAGGTTCTGAGATCTGTTTTGATTAGTTCATTGGTTAGACAGTTGTCAGAAGGTCTCACCCGTAGGTCCAGACTGAAAAACTTTGTTTGAAAAAACTTTGCATTTTGTAAATTGATAAAAATAAACAATCATTATTTATTTCTGAAAGCATTCTTTGTTTACAGCATTTTTTCAGACCTGCCTAAAACTTTTGCACAGTACGGTATTTTCTCTTAAATATTATTTTCTATATCACAGGGGGACCGAGGCTCACCTGGTGCCTATGGAGTATCAGGAGATCCTGGAATCAAGGGAATCAAAGGTAATGTTGTATTTTTACAATGCTGTCTAAACAAAACATTGCAACTCCATATTAAACAATTTTTACATAATCTGCAAACACCAGCTACTGTCAAAGTAATGAATGGACCAATAGAAATGTTCAAGACAACTCAGCAAAACACTTTGTCATGTTACAGTCAAAGACTACTTTTTTTTCTACTGTAAATATATATTTTTGGAAATATTTATTTTTGCTTAAATAGGGACAAAATGCTATTTAAGTATAGCCTTGTGCTGAACTTGTTCAACCCACTTTTTTAAAGTGGTTTATATCAGATGTAAACAAAAACATTTGTTGGGATTGTGAAATGGTAATTATACTTTATGAGCTAACAATCCACTTTCATGTTTTTATACTTTATGGGTCATTTCAGTTCAAATGTAGCAGAAGTAAAACATTAGTCAGTTTTTCTATTTATTATTATTACAGTTGATAGACTCTTCACTTCTTGCTTCAGCTATACTGAACATTGAACATTGCCTTTTAAACTTGGACAATTAGCATATCATGAAACACTTAAATGTAGGCGATTTCATCATCTGGTTTCAAAAGATGTTCCTGTGGAATTTGAGGGTGGAAAACTTGTTACTCCAATGAAACCAAGGCCACTGGCATGTGCCTTAGGCCACAATTATAAATATCTGATTCATGGCAACAGCTGAAGCTGTTACCTTTTCATGGCTAACCATTCTATTTCAGGTGATCTGGGTGATGTGATAGACCTCCATGGATCCCCAGGACTGAGAGGGAGCTCTGGCCAGTCTGGACCTACGGGTGAGACCTTCTGACAACTGTCTAACCAATGAACTAATCAAAACAGATCTCAGAACCTAAATGACTTCAGCTGTGGTTTGACTACGAAGTGAGGAATTATTATGCACTGAACATTCACAGGTGAAAGAGGTTTCCCAGGTGAACCTGGAGTTAGAGGAAGTTCTGGTTTTGATGGCATTGAAGGATTGAAAGGACATCAAGGTGAACCTGGACAACAAGGGTCACTGGGTAAGAAAATTCAGTTCTGATCACACTTCCAGTGATAAAACCAAGGAATCCGACTCATTTACAGAGAACACAGCTAGATGATCTCTGTACTTTTGGCAGGTGCTGAAGGGTTACAGGGTTTCCCAGGAAACCAGGGTACTAAGGGCCAGTCAGGATTACCTGGAGAGGCTGGGATCCCTGGTAAACCAGGTCATATTGGACAAAGAGGTGTGTCTAATACAGATTAGTAATAGAATATATTTCTCTGTAGACACTGGATATTAGTTATATTTACAGCATTTAGTTACATTCATGTGATTTGTTTTCCCTTCCCTTGAAAGTGTAATATTTTTGTTTTCAGGGTTTCCTGGGCTTAAAGGCATTTTTGGATTGAATGGTCTTAAAGGTCAAAAAGGTCTTGAGGGCTTTCCAGGTACTCCTCCACCTTTATCAAAATAAATTTTAGAGAAACACTTTGTAATCTGGATGTGTCATGTATAATACTTCACTTTCTAACTGCCCTTGTTAGGTACTGACACCTGGGGTTCACCAGGTGAACCTGGAGCAAAAGGAGAAAAAGGCGAAACTGGTATTCCCAGCATAGAGGCTGGTGTATCAGGAACTCATGGCCTCAAAGGTTCAACAGGAGATCCAGGTTAGTCCTGATAGTGTTATAACAAAACCTAATATATTCGAAGAGGAATGAAAGGCCTTGAAATGGTGTTTATAAGTACTGTGTAACTAAACATTGTATATAAGGAAGTACATTGATATGTTTATATCTGTGAAAGTAAGACACTGATGATGTTATGTTCTTTTTATTTCTTTAGGGGATCTGGGTGAACCAGGTCCTCCAGGTTTGCCAGGGCCTCAAGGATTACATGGGACCCCTGGCAGGCAGGGTATAAATGGGGAAACAGGACCACAAGGTCAAAAAGGTCTTCCAGGTAAAGCAATAAGTAAACTGTAGCACATTTACAGTAATAAGAAGAATTAAGCTGTATTTCATGTACAATTGGAGCTCCTAACATTATGACAAAAACACTGGTATAGTACAATGTACTGTAGTATGATGTCATCGCCAGCTCTGCTGAGTTCTGAGTGTTTGTGCTTTGTCAGGTTTTCCTGGAGCCACTGGTTTTCCAGGTTTTCCATCTCCGTTTGGACCTAAAGGAGATCGAGGTTTTCAAGGGGATGTTGGGTTTCCAGGACCTAAAGGACTTCAAGGGGGGAGAGGAGATGCAGGACAACCTGGAAACCCTGGAATTTCCGGAAAAAAAGGTAATATTAAACTGTCATAACTAAACTTGAATACACTTTTTGGCAGGTTTAAACTCATAATAATATATGTGTAAACCCATTTGTTTCTTTTTTTCTCAAGTTTTTTTTCCTAAAAGTCTTGACCTTAAACAACTTAACCTTATTGCTTTTTAGACGTATGCTAAAACAAAGAAGACACAAGATATGACAATTCTGCTTTGCATTTTTTCACTGGCCTAATCTTGCTCATACCAACCAGATCTAAACATTATATATTTAATCTTCAAAATTCTATTTAAGTTATTAAAGTATTTAAGTTACTACACTAACTCTATACCAGCTGTCCTAGAATTACATGAATGACATTCATTTAGATGGAAATTCACCACTTTTTTGGCCAAATGGCCAATTTCTACTTTTCCAGTTTAAACACACCAGTGCTAAAGAACCAATTAGACTGATTTTAAAAAGTCTATTTCTGGTTCAAATCTGAATACAGTGACAGATAATGTGGCATTGCTTGTAGTACTGTTGCTTCCAGCACTTACAACGTAAAATAGAAAAATACCCCAGACAAGATTCTTACTTTAACACTGCTAATGTAACATATATCTTTCTAGGTATAAAGCATAGCTGTAAACACTTTCAAGAATTATACTGTATGCTTACATCTCTTTGAGACGAATAATTCTGTTGACTCATTAAGACTCAAGTAAAAGGTGGTTTCGTTTCTAAATTATTCCCACTGTACTTGAAAAAATTTAAGTGGATCTTTTTTACAACAAACCTCATGTGCAGGTGTAACAGGAAACCAAGGAATGATGGGATTACCAGGAAGGCCAGGATTCCAAGGTGACATAGGTCCTTCTGGTCCAAAAGGAGACACCGGACCACCAGGTAATTTATTGCAGTGTTTAGAACGTTTAAAACCCTTTCTGTCTCTGTATATTGATCATTGTCTTTGCTACCTTTGATTAACAATTACTTTCCCCCTAATTATATGAGTAATCATGTAAGCTACAATTATTAAAACCTTTATGAAGAAGAATTCCCAGGGTTTTCCCATATTAAATCATTTCAGAGGATGTTCTTATGTTAATAGCAATCTAAAGTCCATATTTCATCTATTTCAGGCTTTCCTGGTGCCCCTGGTGTTAAGGGTCAGCCCCCAGTTCTAGTGAAAGAGCCAGGGGAGAGAGGGCCACCTGGTCCACATGGTGTTCAGGGACCAAAAGGAGTTCATGGGAAACCAGGGTACCCAGGACCCCCTGGAGATCAAGGTTAATGGAACAATTCTTTTATGTAGCACCACAGATATGAGTTGTCGTTTTACTGACAATTAAATTTTCATTTTAGGGTTTATTGGACCAAAGGGTCTGATTGGAATGCCAGGCCTACCTGGGATACCAGGCAACCCAGGTTTCCGTGGAGATTCCGGACAAATGGGCCACCCAGGTCTCCAGGGCTTAGAAGGCAAGTGGATGAGGCATGATTGGATGAATGTGGGAGGATTAAGATAAAACACTCTGTCAAATGATTATGCACTTGAGGTGGCAGGTCACCAAGATATCCTGGAAAATTTTAGAATAGCGAAGCTAAATGGGTCAGATCATTCATTCGTTTAAAGTCAGTTACCCTAGTTCCTCTGAAGTTCTCTAGACTGTTGTGGAACAACATATTTTACTGTGGGAAAGGTACACATTAACTTTACAAATTTACCTTCTTAGATTTCCATTTATACAAAAACATTTTGGGTCATTCCCTTTTCTTATTCTTTCTAAATTTTAAATTTGTGCAAATTTGTGCTTGTTTTTCAAGGAGCTCGGGGGCATCCTGGTGTCCCGGGTCATACTGGAATGCCTGGTAGAAGTGTCAACGTTGGGTACCTGCTGGTAAAACACAGTCAGTCGGAACAGACTCCCATGTGCCCAGTGGGAATGTCAAAGCTGTGGGATGGCTACAGTCTGCTTTACTTTGAAGGGCAAGAGAAGGCTCATAATCAGGACCTGGGTGAGTAAAGTAGGCTTGAGCCAAACAGCTAAGGATTAACAGTAAAATCCCTTTAATCGCCAAACTGCTTTCTAGCACTCTTGGCTCCTTGCTTGTGAATTAAACTTACAAATTTCAAAAACTTTTGTTATCCAGGTTTAGCAGGCTCCTGCCTGCCTCGTTTCAACACCATGCCGTTCCTGTATTGCAATCCTGGGGACATATGCTATTATGCTAGCCGCAATGATAAATCCTACTGGCTCTCTACAACTGCCCCCATTCCCATGATGCCTGTGGAGGAGGCAGATATCAAACCATATATAAGCCGCTGCTCAGTGTGCGAAGCTCCGTCTGTGGCCATAGCTGTGCATAGTCAGGACATAACTATCCCACAATGCCCTGCAGGCTGGAGAAGCCTGTGGATTGGCTACTCTTTCCTCATGGTGAGACATTTTTCATTTTTGATAAATTATATATCTACCTTAACTACCAAGGATGTAGTGAGACATACTAACAAAAGTATTTGCATTTTTTTAAAAAGCGATTGTGTTCACATGTGAAGCTTTTTTCAGTGGCATTCATGATCTCTCTACCTGTCAAATAATTCAGTTGAAACTTCTCATACGCAGCACACGGCAGCTGGAGACGAGGGAGGTGGTCAGTCCCTGGTGTCCCCAGGCTCATGCCTTGAGGACTTCCGCACAACTCCCTTCATCGAGTGTAACGGCGCCAAGGGCACCTGTCACTACTTTGCAAACAAGCAGAGTTTCTGGCTGACATCCATCAACCAGCCCTTCCAGAGTTCCCTCGAGTCCGAGACTCTAAAAGCCGGGCAGCTCCTCTCGCGCATCAGCCGGTGCCAAGTCTGCATGAAGAACCTGTGACTTCAAACCTATGAACTTCGACATGAGGGTGCGCCTGCGTAACAGATTTGAGCTTCATGATTCACAGACAGATTAAACCATAGTAGGTAAGAGGTTGACAAGATGATCAGGGTACCACAGCGTACAGTCATGAGTGACCCTCAGTGTCGTTACATGCCTTTTTCTCTATGTGCCCGAGGACTGAAGACATGCGTTGAACACAGAAAATCCAAAAGAAGCATAAAAAGCAGATATCATTTTTGTGTCTATTTACTTGTTACATTTGAAATGGTGCTTTTTTTTCTTCTTAACTTATTACCTCACTTACCAACTTGATGTGTAACTGATATTACCAAGAACATACAGCAGAACCAAAGACGCCCATGTTAATGCACTGTTTTCCTATTATGCATCTGTGTTCCACTTCTTGTGCTTCTCTCACACAAAGCAAAGTGGTAGAACGCCTCAGCACAATTCTTACAAGACATGGATGCGTAACCACTGCATTTATAATGATCAACCAGTCAGCTGCCGTTTTTGTAATGCTTGATCTAAACATTTTAAATTTGCTTGATCATCAGGAAGCCTAAGGTTCACTAACATTGTTTTTAAGCTGTACATTTTATGTGTTTTGAAGTACTGCATAGATATTGTATCAATTATGTGCACTTAATATACAGTATGTTGGTCCACCATTTACACCATGTTTCATAAGCACAACGCCTCTGCACCCTTTGGTCACACAGCTCATGTGAAGATCACTGTTTGAATTCATTTAGAAAGGGAGGTTCAGAACATTTGTTTATATTTTACAGAACTGTAGATTACACTGATTTTAATTTTGAGCTTTATAGAATTTACACTTAAAGACAAAATTGGACTATATATTTTTAGCATAGTCCAAAGATCTCAAAGTTTCCAAAAGGATAGATAAAGGTATGTACTATTGACCCGTTAATTGCAGGTATTGCTTCAGAAAAACAAAGTGCTTTAAATGATTATTAATCCAAAGGCGTGTTCTTTTACTATGCTGTTCTTTACTCAGCCACACTTACTATGTGCCTTACCAAATATTAATGAGCCTACAGTCATTACCACATCAACTGAGATAGAAGAGTTACAATGAAGTTATCATAAAATTATTTTTGGCAATGCATACCAATGTATACCAGTCACCTTTCCATTATCCAAGTTTGTTTTTTTAATAATGTAATTATGTGGAAAATGCTTTTTGAACTATGTTCCGACTGATTGTAAATGTTAGCATAACAGAGTATCTGCCAAATAAACTTCCATTTGATACCTTTAGCGGTATGTCATTAATTTGCATGCACCACAAGGACGATTGTAGCTATTATGCCCCATGGATAAATATTTGTTTTATGCAAACTGGATTAAAGATTCAGCAATCTTTAAAGCAAGCCTTTAGCCTAAGTACTCAGAATAATCTTTTTATATAATAAAAAAATAATAACATTAAAGACACTTATTCAACATATGGTACAGATTAGGTATATAAAATAAAAAATCTTTAGATCATTATATTAATAACATTAAAATGATTATCTGCATGTCAACAGTGCTATGGTAATAGTACATGTAATAACATACCTTGTACAAACATTACATTTTTAAACAAAAAAAAAAAAAAAAAAAAAGAACCACAAAACATCTAATGAAAAAAACAAAATTCTTCAAAAAAGAAAGTTGTACTTGTCGCATAAAATGCCTAAAATAACCTTTTAAGTGCTGTTACCTTCATTTCATGATCAAAAATTCTATCCATTTTAAACATGAGCTGGACTTATTTTCACTTTAAATTGTAGCCTTTTAAAATGAATTTACTTCTAAAAGTACTGCCTTTTTTGGATTTGGCAGTATAATTGTTAAATTTTTCTTGCTCAATATGTGCCCCTCTTAACTACAACAGCCGGTTTTACTCTTCTTGTCTGTCCTGGTTAAATCCAGGTCCACTGTGGAGCCTTCAGCATCATTTCTCTTCTTCATGATGGTAGGCAGCACCATGTCAAACACAGTTTCAAACAATGCATCCACGCTGTACCCTGTTTTAGCACTAGTCTCAAAGCACATTCTCTCAGCAGGCAGACAGGCCTTCTCTTCCAGGCCTTTGTAATGTAAAACACGTCCATACAGAGCCATGGCGTCCTCTCTGCTCACCTGTTTGTGCAGCAGGGGCGAGGTAAGAGGGGGCGAGCACATGGGTGGTGCTTCAGCTTCAACCGCCTGCCCGGCCTCAGTGACATGAGCATGCCAGTCGGTCAGGTCAGCTTTGTTTCCCACTATGGCAAAAATGCAGTCAGTGTTGGCAGTGTCAGTTAAGGAAAGGAAGCGGTTCTCCAGCTCCACATAGCTTTGCCAATTCGTCACATCATAGATGAGAATCACTGCGGCTGCTCCACGACAGTACATCGAGCCGAGGCCATGGAACTGCTCTCGACCTACACGAGATATGAAGATATACAAGATCACTGTCTGTTAGCGCTCAAAACAGCAGCCTGTTCATGTTATTTCTCCTCTCCAGGCAGGTGGTCCAGTGGTCCACATTCTTGGTCCTCAAGGCCACCTGCTGTGCCCATTTCAATGTTTTGCCTCATTTAACTTTGTTAATCAGCAGGAACAGGGATAATGTGCAAGGAAGAGCCCGCAGTCAAGATGCCACTGCAAAACAGATGTGTGTTCATAGTTTTCACAAGTCAATACCTAATGTTCACATTTTCTCATGCTGAATCACTTTAGAGCTAGTGCAAAGCGACAACACATCTACACCAGGACACCTTTTTGTATACTGATTAATGCAACGCAAAAAAAAATTTAGATTTTACATTTAAATGTATTTAACACATGCTTTTAGGCAAAGTGACTCACAAGCACTCATGCTAGAGTGCAATAAGAGCTTTACATGAACATGAAATATTTCAAGTGAAATAGAATGAAATTTAATGAAAAAAGCATTAAAACATAAAAAGTGCAACATAAGTTGGGCAGGATATGTAGTGTTTAAGGAGTGAATAGTTTAAGTTAGGTGCATTAGGTATTGTTAGAGGTGTTAGGAGAAAAGTGTAGTGGTGGTCTAGTGGGTAGGGAGTTGGCCCCAAGACTGGAAGGACCAGTAGGATACCCTGAGGTTCCCTTAAGCAAGGTACTGTTCCCAACACTGCTCCCAAGGTCCCTTAAATAGCTGCCACCTGGTACGTGTGTGTACAGGTGAAATGCAGAAGTTATGTTTTGTGGTGTTTCACTGTGTGCTGTGCTATGTTTCACAATGACAACTTTCACTTCAAAAGAGACGAGTCAGTATTTATCAGCTCCTTCCACCATCAGAGAACCAACAATGAGACGAATCTGGACTGACTGTCTTCAGTGAAGGGATCTAATGCTAAGAGCATCTGCTAAATGCCGTAAATGTAAAAGTAAAGCCAGACAATGATATTTTTGCTATTACCAAGTGCTTCATAATGAATCTACATCTTTACAACAAACTTTAATAAACATTAAGACAGTTTCTTTAGAAAACATCAGCTAAACTTGAAAAAACTTGGTCAAACAGATGTTCCCACAACAAAACTCATTCATAAATCTAATCTGCTTCTATATCTGGCTTCTGTCCAAGTTCCCAGATGCATTTCTCAGAGGCAGAAGTAAAAAATTCCAGTCAAGTTATTTCAGATCTGTAAGTCATTCTCTTAACGGAGAATTGCAGTAATCAGGAAACATGAGTTCCCCCGCTTTATTAATTTATTAAACATTTACATAAAGCATTTACAGTCACTTTAGAGAGCACATATTAGGTCTGACAATACATGTACTGTTGTCATGATAAAATCACAATATTATTTTCAGAGTATCATGCTATCAGTAATTAATGAATAATGAGCAGCTGCATGTTTTTTTTTTACCAAGAGAGCAGAATTAGTCTGGTTTAGCTGGATGTAGTGCAGTGTATGGGATGCTGAAGAGAAACAGGGTGTTCCTATATTAGTGGAGCTACTCATTCCTTCTTCTCCATTTAGACTTTAAAGAGTTTCTGAAAAATGAATATCATGTCATACTGTATATTTACATTTGCAGCATTTATTATAAGCTCTTATCCAGAGCGACTTCCATGTCCTCATTACAGGGACAGTCCCCCTGGACCAACTCAGGGTTAAGGGTCTTGCTCAGGGACCCAGTGGTGGTGGTGCCAGAGGTGGGATTCGAACCTGGGACCTTGATCCAAAGGTCCATAGGCAAGTACCCTACCACTAGACCACCACCACTACCCATATATCCGTATATCAGGACAAAGATCTATTTTTTCCCATATCACTCAGCCTTAGTACACCTACACTACTGCGGTGTCATAATCAAGAAGCACCGTCAGTAACTTTAGACAGGGAACTTGTGTAATAACTCTAAATATTATTTAGATTATTTATTATTTATTTAACGCAGAGGTAGAATTTAGTTGTGTTGTGTTGTGTTGTTTTCACAATGACGAGGGTTGTCACTTTCACTTTCATCATATATATCATCACCCTTGATAGACATATAGATAGACAGACAGACATATAGATCAGTGTTTGTTTGGATTTTAATTAGAGATAGTTGGAGAACTAAAGTTAAACAGACACAGATAGAAAGCAGATCTAAAGGCACATTTAAAGACTGTAAGAAGTCAAAAACAATGGCCTGCTGTTGTAGAAATATGCAGTGGTCTTTAGCCTACAAGCCTCGCTACAATAGCTCCCAGTGTGTGCAAATTAATGGCAGTATGAGGATGTGAGAGTGGGCTTTGTTCCTCATTTAGCAGATATATATCAAATGTCTTTTTATTGAAGCATCACAAGTAATATGCTATTCTGAAAGCTTCCTTTATAAATGTGTGTATTAATGCATCTGCTTTTAATATGAAAATTTGTATATGATTTTTATTGTAAGTACTGCTCACAGGAGATAAGAACTGAGGTCAAATCAAACACTTACACGCTCTGCCTTATGCTACCGCTGCTGTTAAAACATGTGACCTTCATTTTTGCTGAATAAACCCATGAAGTAAAAGTGATGAGAGATCATTTGCTTCTACCTCACAAACACATGACTTTTGGCCTTGAAGAAGAAAAAAAAGAAAACAAACTACATACATACTTTCTTCTGCAAAAAACAATGTTTTTCCAAAAGCCATAAAAGGAAAATACTATGAAGGCTACGTTTATGAGGACGAGGCTTTAATCAAAAGACCCTTCTCAGATCTTGTTGCACTGAGTAGCCTTGCCGTGCACTCTTTGTAACAGGGAACTAAAATGTTGCTGTGATGTCTCACTGCGTATCTCAACACAGAACACATCGTGACTCAGATGCGCGAAGCTGCTACACTACACAGCCTGTATGTCTAATGCTGTTTGTTGCCTGGGTCATATGACTTTGTGACCTCTCGTGGATCTTTCTCCATTACTACAAGGAGGTTTTTTCAATGATTGCCAAAACAGAGGACACAACGCTGAATAAAGTTCTCGAAGTAGGCCAGTTAGTTTCCTGCAAACATGAACAAATTGTCTGAGATTTTAAAGATATGAAATCTTATGTGAAAAGCTGAAAGACTGGTTCTAGATAAATCTATGAAGAAAACAACACTGACCAAAAAGAGACTGGTCAGCAAGTGCATTTTTTTCAAACCTATTACTGAGCTAAGACTTTTTACAAAAGGAAGGAATATTTTAGGAAGGTGGTCAGTGTATCACACTGGTTAAACCCCTACCATGGAATAGACTGCCGTTCAAATCTGACCACCAATACTCCTGATGTTGGAATCGTCAAAATTTATAAACCAGTTAAACAGCAAGTTGCCCTGAATAAGATAAAACAACGTAAAGTAAAGCTGCGCGACATGAACAAAATTCAAGCATCACGATTATGCTGCTATAGTTATGACTGCAATGTGACTTCTAATTAAAAGCAAATAACAAAAGATAAATTAAATAAAGGAAATGTCATAAATAGACGATACAAAACATCAGAGAATCTGTATTTGTAAGGTTAAAAATCTGCCTAAATTATTTAACATTTGATTGCTTACATGAATATTCATCAAAATACTCCGTAAACCTGACCTCGTGATGAGATTGGTCAGGTTGTCTGCAGCAGTATTACAAAGATCAATATTGCAATAATGATTAATGGATGATTTATTGTGCAGCCCTAATGTAAAGTCAACTTATGACATACCTTCATCTCAGTAAAATATTCAGACACAAAAATAAGTGTGAGTATAAATAAGTTTTGGCTGCTCCCGTTAGTGGTCGCCACAGCGGATTAACTGCCTCCATTTCTTCCTGTCCTCTGCATCTTCCTCCTTCTAAACCTCCTTCTGCCTGCATGTCCTCTCGCACCACGTCCATAAACTGCCTCTTTGGTCTTCCTCTTTTCCTCTTGCCAGGCAGCTCCATCTTCAACATCCTCCTCCCAGTATCCCAGTATCTCTTTATGTACAAACCAACACAACCTTGCTTCTCTAACTTTGTCTCCAAAATGTCCAGCCTGAGCTGTCCCTCTAATATACTAATTTTTAATCCTGTTCATCCTCGTCACACCCAACGAAAACCTCAGGATGTTTAACTCCGACACCTCCAGCGGAGCCTCCAGTCTTTTGGTCAGGGCTACGGTCTCCAACCTGTATTGCACCATGTGATTTTGAAATCATCAAACATGCACTGCAGTTTCACTGTAGAGTGGTTTGTGTTGCGCAGGTCAGAGGTGTTGAGTGATTGCTGAGGTTTCATATCTTCACTTTTGTGAGGAAAACTGATGTAGTCATGACATACCTGATAGACTAGCCATCCATCCATCCATTATCTGCTGCTTGTCCCAAACGGGGTTGCGGGGGGGGGTGCTGGTGTCCAACCCAGCGCACACAGGGCGAGGACACGCACCCTGGACAGGTCGCCAGCCCATCGCAGGGAGGAGCGGGACGGGGACGGCACTTTGCTCAAGGGAACCTCAGGGCAACCCATTGGAAAGGGGTTTGAACCCCTGATCCTCCGATCATGTGGCCAACGCCCTAACCACTAGGCCACCACTGCCCTGATAGACTAGCGATTCTATAAAAGAAAAATCCTGGGGACATATGGGAAATATCTGGTGTTTGTGGCCTGTTATGTAATACACTTCCAGCAGGCGACTTTTATAAGGTCCCACACTGAGTTCAGTATTAACCACCGCAATTCTTATTCATCAGATTGCTGCTTTGCAGTGGATATTAACAAAATGCTCAAACAACTCGAACCAGCTCAAACAAACATCTGGTGAATGGTTTGCTGTGGGGCAATGGTGAGTTCAGTGTTTGAAGTGAAAGTATTTTTGTCATTGTTAAACACAGCACAGCACACAGTGAACCAGAACAAAATGCAGCCTCTGCTTTTCACCCATAACACATAATGTATCAGGGGCAGTGATGTTCAGCGCCCAGGGAGCTGTGATGGGGACCGTACCTTGCTCAAGGGTCCCTTAGGGCAACCTACTGATCTGGGATTTGAACCCACAACCTTCCGACCCTGGGGCCACCGCTGCCCCGAAGTGTGAAAGTGGAATCTGTATACTGTTATCAAGAACATGAACACAGTACTTGATAAATGTTTTTCTCTGTAAGCAAGCCCGGCCTAGGCAGCAGGCTTTTAACTTAGTCTGCAGGAATGCTTTAGGATCTGCAGTGTTTACTGTACTGGCCAGCTAGAGTGTAAGAAGAGTGATCTGCTTCATGTAGGATCATGAGGAACTGCTGACCCTTAAAAGAGTGTAAACATGTGTCTCTGGGCGAGAAGACTGTTTACCTGCAGTGTCCCATATGGAGATATTGTAAGGACCCCACTGTTTCAGATAGAAAGCTCCTCCGACTGTGCTGACGGTGTCCTTAAACCTCCTCTCCGTGTATCTGTGGAGCAAAGATGTTTTCCCAACATTCATGTCACCCAAAATGACCACTTTGCAGTCGGGTTTCTTCATCTTTGTTGATTGGGTCACAGCTTTCCTCCACACACGCTGTGATTCCCCCCTCAGCGAGGAATCCCTACGGTTTAACTTTCATACCTGATAAAGTACAAAAGCAACAGGCGGCCGCGACGCCGAACTCCGAAACTCCCGCAGCGCTGAAGTTCAACTCTGAGCAGACGGCAGCGCACAGAAGGCGGGGCCGCGCAACAAGCTTGTGGAAAACGTCCATGGTGAGCTATTCTGCCCCTCCTTTTCCTGCGTCGTCTGTTTATTTGGCCGAAGTGAGGCGAGCAGGTGAATTATTACCGTGTTTGATAAGCACGGCTGTTGAGGCGGTGCGGGAGCGATCCCGGGAGAAAAGTCCATTCGACTAACGGACTTGCTCCTCAGTGACGTAGGCGCACGGAGCGTCTTCTCAGCGTCCGATTGGTCGGGGGGGGGGGGCTTGTCCCAAATCACTGATCTTTCCCTGCTTCATAAACACTCGGGCGTGTTCCAAACCCACGTCACGGATCTCTCCTCTGTAGAGCGTGTTCCAAACCACCATTATGAGTCTGCCTGCGCTACAAACACTCGGACGTGTTCCAAACCCATGTCACCGCCCTCTCCCTGCTCCTCCAACACTCAGCCGTGTTCCAAATTCACATCATAGATCTCTCCCTGAGCTACAAACACTCGGGCGTGTTCCAAACCACCATTACGAGTCTCTGCTTGAGGTACAAACACTCGGACGTGTTCCAAATCCATGTCACCGCCCTCTCTCTGCTCCACCAACACTCGGCCGTGTTCCAAACTCGCGTCATAGATCGATCGATCTCTCTCTCTCTCTCTCTCTCTGCTACAAATACTCGGGCGTGCTCCAAACCCATGTCACCGCCTTCTCTCTGCTCCACCAACACTCGGCCGTGTTCCAAACCCAGATGACGACTCTCGCCCTGCTCCACCAACACTCGGCCTGATGCCGTCGCTGCTGTTCAAACGGGTGGCCTGCGCTTTCGCTGAATCACTACACAGTCGGTCCACTGGTAAGGCCACAGTTCATCCGCGGCGAGTCGATGCTTTAAAAGCGCTTGGAGTGCATGGAGGCAAAGTTGCTCCTCTGCGCCATAACTGTAGCCCTCTCTCTTACAGCCACCCTTCTGTACGACAAAGGTAAACACGCAGGACTTACAGCAGAGCCCGAAACTGTACCGCTCGCGCGGGCTCGGGCTTCACACTCGCACTCCTGCGTTGGGGAGCTGTCCGACTTCCAGCGCTGCGGTTGACCCACCACGAGGGCTTTTTGCATGTCACGCTTGGTCATCACTGAGGGTGTCGTTGAAACAGCTTTAAAACCCGAGGCCGAGTCCGTCTCGCTGGTTTTGTGGCTGTTTTCTCTTTATTTTGCGCTTTAAAATCTTCGACAGACAGTCTCGGTGACGTAGTACGCAGAATGCGGGTGACGCGCTTGTGTGTTGTTGCTACGAAGCGCCGCTGAGAGGAAGTTTTTAAGCAGCTTTAGAGAAAAGCAGCTCAGATAATCCGCGCTCAAACGCAGCCCACAAGGCTCCGTTAGCGTTTCCGAATCCCTGCGTATCCCAGCGAGGAGATAATCTGTTCAAAAAGCTTCTCTTTCCCCGCAGCCGCCGCTAGGAGCTATGACGAGCTCGAAGAAAGGGAGCCAGCCCGCTAACGTTAGCTAGGCTCAGGCTAGCGCGGCGGTTTGAACGCTAAACCCAGCTCGTGTACTCCGCACGAGTCGCGTCTAACCCTGCGTTGAGGTCGTCCTTTCTCATCGGCACCATGCTCGTAAACCCGACGCGAGGTTTCCACTGGTCGGACGCGGAGACGAGAGCGCTGCTCAATATCTGGGGGGAGCACGACGTCCAGACGGCGCTGGATGGAAACTTTCGAAACAGTCATGTTTACCGAGACGTTGCAGGACGTCTGGGGGACATGGGCTACGATCGGACCCCGGACCAGTGCAGAGTGCGGGTGAAGAGCCTGAAACGGCAGTATTTCCAGACTAAAAAGGCCTCGAAGAAAAACAGCCAGTATCACAGGATCTTTAAGTTCTACGAAGAGATGGAGAGGATACTGAGCAGCAGATCCTCGGCCACCCTTGACCCACAGGACATAGACAGCGTTGCTGTTGAGGGAGAGGAGACGATGGACGGCACCGAGGAAGATGGGGAGAGTATAGATCAGCCCCAGGACTCAGACATGGACGGCACCGGAGAATGTTCCAATGTTGACTACCCTGTCAAGATCGAGTACCCATCCTACCCCATCCCAGTGACGGTTGGGAGCAGCAGTGAGTGATCATCCTTCAACTTGTCTTATTTTCGAATTTTTCTACATCTTATCATAGCTTTTCTATTGCATACATTCATTTCCCCCTGTACATGTTGTTACAGATATTCAAGCAAAACAGAGCGGCTTGCAGAGCACCAGCATGGCCTCCTCTTCAGCTAGCAGAGCAAAACGGTTCAAAAAGCGTTTCACAAACCTTTCCCTGGAGAAACTTATGGAGAAGTTTTTGGAACAGAGTTTGGAAGCCGAAGAAAACTTCTATAGACTCGAGGAGCAGCGGCTTCAAGCCGAGGACCTCCGTAGGGAGACGGAGCACACTAGAGAGCTGCACATGCTGCAGATGCTGGGCCAGATGTTTGCTGGCCTTACCAAACCTATGGCTACACCACCACCGGCTCCCACGCGTAACTCACAGACTGCCCCTCCTATTCCTCCTACCCGACTTTTCTTTGGCAACCATGCTAGTCAAGCTTCCGAGACTGAGTATGCCAACAGCAGCCATCAAACCGCTCCAGGTCGGCCCAAGACTGAAGATGGCGTTCAGTAATGGCCTAGAATAATGTTCAGCTGAATATGGTGGTTTTTATTAGGGCCTACACAGATACCAGGTTACATTTGTTCTCTTAGTGAGATAACACCGACTTAATACAAGGGTCTTGTTTTATGGCTTTAGTTTAGTTTTAGACTTAGTTGGAGATCTATAAAATGTCTGTTCAAAGATGTGCAACTCTGTTTACCTAACGTGGCATTTGTACACATCTGTGTTTTACAAATGCCATTATAAAATTCAAAAAATTGAACAGTTAAAAAAAGACTCACTGTGGTGCTAAACACAGGTGGACTTACTGTGCTTATCTTTTCAGTCATTGAGCGTTCATTCTCACTGGGAAGGACAACACACAGAAGCATGGACAATGTCCTGCCTTTGGTTAAAAATATCATTCCGCCATTGACGTCCAAAAAGCACAAGGGTCAAGATGGCCGCATAGGAGTCATTGGAGGTTGCCAGGAGTAAGTGATTGCCACTGCGTTACAGCTGACACATCTTTTTCATTTCATTCTTTTATACTGAAATCTGTTCTTCTTAGGTACACTGGAGCTCCATATTTTGCTGCCATTTCTGCATTAAAAGTTGTAAGTATCCAGTTCTGTGTATGTGAAGATTTCCACAAAAGAAATCCATGTATTTATTTTTTTGAAAACCTCATGCACGATTCAGTTCTTCAACATTCTGCTTCCTTCTCAGGGTGCAGACCTGTCTCATGTCTTCTGCACCAAAGATGCTGCCACAGTAATCAAATCTTACAGCCCTGAGCTAATAGTTCATCCTGTCCTGTGAGTGTTTTATCTTAATAATAATAATAATAATAATAAGCTAGTCATTTTAGGTCTGCTCAGTAGTGGTCAGAGGTGTAGATAGTTTGTGTTAAGTAATAAAAGGCTTCCATCATTTTGGAACCTTCAGAGACAGTCCCAACGCTGTGGAGGAGATTGAGAAATGGTTGCCCAGGCTGCATAGTCTGGTTGTGGGTCCTGGCTTAGGGAGGGAAGATGTAATCCTCAAGACTGCCAAAGTAAGTGCAGTTTCACTCACAGCTGAGTGTGCTGACTTGTTTACATACACATATGAAACCTGTTATACATACCTGCTCTGATTTATTTCTAGGAAGTTATTGAAAAGTCAAAATCGAGAGGAATTCCTGTTATCATCGATGCAGTAAGAAACAAATTCTTCAAGAAAACATAAACTTTCTAAGTAGCTGTTAAATACAAATGAAGATGCTTAAAAGGTGTTTCCCCACAGGATGGACTTTGGCTAGTTGCCAAGGAGCCGTCACTCATCCAGTTTTATCAGCGTGGTATTTTAACACCCAACTTTATAGAGTTCAGTCGTCTATATGAGGCTATGGTGAGGAATGTTTTCCAGAAATTATTATTATATTTCATTATTTGCTGCTTTATCAGCCATTATTAACAATGTATTACAATCATTATGAATTCAGTTAGTATATTGTCACATATAAACTTAAAAAATGAACTAACGCCTGACATCCTCCATAAATTGTTAGACTGTGTTGCTTTTTTTCAGCACCATGAACCTCTGGACAGTACAGACCTCAAGGGGAGTGCCCAGCAACTAAGCATTGCAATGGGCAATGTCACCCTAGTTTTGAAGGGAGAGGAGGATATCATTACTGACGGCAACAGAGGTCAGTTAGCCTAAATGAGCATGTTGTACAGCATTCTATCCATTCTTTTTACAAGTTGTAGTAGCTTTATTTTAGTATTCCTCTGTGCTATCTCTTTCTCCAGTAATATCCTGTAGTCAAGAAGGGAGTGGACGCCGATGTGGAGGGCAGGGAGACCTGCTCTCTGGCTCTCTAGGTGTCTTCGCTCATTGGGCATTCAGCTCATCACCAGAGGCAACCAAAGGGTAAGGTATCTAGTTAAATTAACTGTACAAGTTAATACATGTGAAATTATTTTACTTGAATGGTAGCTGGGTTTTTGCAGAAATATTGTTTCTCTTGCTTTCAGTATGAGTCCTACACTGGTGGCTGCATTTGCTGCTACATCGCTGACCAGGCAGTGTAACAGGCAAGCCTTCGACAAACATGGTCGAGCCACCACCACCTCAGATATGATCCAGGAGATCTGCACTGCCTTCAGAAAGCTGTTTGAAAGCTGAACTAAACACCCATTCTGCACAATGGGCTCTACTTGTTTTAGCCCTGCGCAATGTTATCTGTTGTCACTAGCTCGGCTCCTTAATTACAAAAGGAAGTAAGGAAACCAGATGCTATACACGCAGGTATACACTGCACCTCCTCACACTTATTCACACACCTCTGCACACATTGGTGTAAGAGCATCATCTGCTCAGTTCCCATGAACATTTATTTAGTATCTACCATTGTCTGTCTGGCTGTGTCATGGTTCCATCACATTTTTAAAAATGCTCCCTCTCTGTGTGTTGTAGCATAGCAACAACAAGATCCCTGAAACTGATCTAGAGTAGTTTTTGAAAGATGGATGCTGATCACAGGCAGGCTAGAAATTCGATGCTGCATTATTTAATGTGAGCTACAGACAGAAGTTATTTGGCAGCCAGTACTTCCCTGTGAAAAAAAAATCCATACTAGTGGTTAAGATATAGTTGCCCTGAGTTACTCCATCACATGTCCAGCTATTTGGCCGAAGGTAATGATATTGAAAACAATGATGCATTTCATAGTAAATGAAATATTCTGTTGATTAAATAATAGTATGAAACCAGCACCTGTCTTCACCTGGTGTTTTTTTGCAATTAGCAGGACTTTTATTTCAAAGTGCCTCTTGTAGGTTTTTAATCCTGTGTCGACCACCAGCGCTTTCTTTCTTAAGTGTTATAGGTTAATATACAGGACAGTTGTTTTGTATAAATCAATGCCTATAGCAGATTGTTTATTGGATTTTCACTACTGGAGCACTTTCAGTTAGAGCTCTTTATAAGTATGGTTTATTGACTGTGGTGCTCTTTGATATCGAAATGCTTTATTAGCTTTGTAGTTTCTATATGTACACCCACAGATATTTCTTGCAGACATGCTTCATCAAAGTGATCATTATTCCTTTGTAGGGCTGATATTATGCAAAGGCCATGTCTAGACTCATACCTTTGTTGCATTAGAAATGTATCCCCATGCCCTGCATATTAAGCCATACCTGGGTGCCATCTGTGTTGAACTTTTTTTATTTTTTTTCCAAGAGCACTCCACTCCTCTTTCATATCATGTTGTTTGTATGTCATGAACATAAAAGTAAAATTATGAAATCAACACTATAGCTCTCCCTACAGAATTTCTTTTTGAAATATTTTTGCAAGTCTGTGTCCCCCAAAAATCCTTAGTTTATTAGGTATGTACATAATTCAAGTGTCAGATTAAATATTGCCCTCATCTACTTCTTTATATATTTTGTTAATATCTTTAAGCTTGGTATGGGAAACTATATAATAAAAATAGATTCCCTTCTGCGTGTGTGTGTGAATTTCATTGCCTCAGAACGTTACTCAACAGCATGATGTGCTGTGATTAATCTAAATGCTGCTTTTATTAATGAAATTAAACTACAGGCTTGGTTTACTTTGTCCGTCACCCATCTACAGGTAGAGGAGAGGAAGCCAGGTAAACAAACAGAAAAACATAAAGTATACTGAGGGTAGAAATAACTGAAGTGAGTATTTGTCATTGCAAAAGACAACCTTTACCCTTCTCCTATACACACGTGCAGCAGGGGGCAGCTATTTAACATCCCTGGGGAGCAGTGATGGTGACGGTACCTTGCTCAAGACATGATCTTGGTGCCTAGTCCATAACCTCTAAACCATCACTGCCCCTTTGTCAATTAAGAAAATGTCATTGGTTAAAACCATGTATCAGAATAACATTTCACTTTAGACACTTTCAAGTGAGTACCAATGTCCTTTAAATCAACTAGAAAGGAAAATAAAGGACTTTTATTTAAGCTAATGTAGACTGAGGTCGTCTCTACATGCATGAACAGTACAGGATTATTTTTATACTCGCATTAGCCATCACTTCTATAGTTTATATGATAAGAAAACGTGTTTTTAGGGCGGTTGTTTAATAAGAAATAAAGATTTTTCCTCCCTATTCCCGAAGCTCTTGCCTGAGGACTTTTATTTTTGAAACGCTGATAGGCTGTAAAACCCGTGGGGGTCTCTGCACCCTGAGGTGTCTAACGCTCGTTCTGTGGAAAGACGTGTAAAGTTAGAAAGCCTGGGACGACATATGAGAGAAAACTCATTAGAATGAATGGAACAGCTTTTTCCAACTTTGACAACCAGGAACATGTTCTCAAATTAGGCGAAACTTTTGAGAAACATCCAAAAAGTTCCTTCCATACGGTACGATGTAAGTGGCTTTTTTAAACCTGCATTTTAAAAAAAAAAAGATCATATTTAGTCACTCTCTTCGATGATCGTAACAACTAGGCCAACCTCTGTTTCTTTGTTTCCTGTTTTTTACAGAAATTAATACATTTATTTTAGTTTCCTGAATCAAAATGTTCAGGCAGTTTCTTAGGCAGCTAAGGCTGGTAGTCCTACGTTACTTTCTGGGTTCGGAGTTTCCGAGCTACAGTAGATAGTCACTGTCGAGACGGGTCTTTCGTCGTTAAAACGATTAAACAGGGTTTATGTATCCTCGATCCACCTGTAAAAGTTAAAAACTGTGATGAGAAGGTGATTAATTCACTTTAGATTGCCTTTTCACATCCGCTTCATGAGCTTTAGCCCTCTGCTGGCGTTGTGCCAAAGTGCCACTAGACATGAGACCACATTTCTGGTTTCAGAAAACGAGTCAAACTTGAGTACCAGTAAAACAAATATTAGTTAACGATGTTACAGATACATGTGAAATTTACTGAAACTGTTTTGACAGGTTTCTCGTGTAGTGTCACAGTCTGAGCCTGAATTTGTAAAAGTGATTTGGCAGCTTTCATGGCTCTGTGAGATTGTTACTCCGAGGTCACCATGAGCTTCATGATCTTACAAGAGATTGGGTGTTTAGTATGGAAGGTTACGGTTCTGCTGTGAATTGACGAACCATTTCATTTGGGGATCGAGTAAAAAAGAAAAAATGCATTGAGAGAAAATAAAACGAATATTTACACATGCTCAAAGACATGCAGCAGTAGTATAATGGTCTTATTAGGAGGTTTGTGGTTGTGGTTTATAAGAGAGGATGTGCAGGTGGTCGGGGTGATGCAGCAAAATGCAGAAGACCGGAAGAAGTTCAAACAGATGGTCTACTGTGGCGTTCCCTGAACAAGAGCAGGCAAAAGAAGTGGCATAATGGTCAGACGACCTCAAATGAACCATGTTTTTCTATTTTACAGAAATATATAAGCTTTCTTTGCATTGAAACTACATTCAAATGCAGTAGAACGGTCCACTGGCGATAAACCCGGGGGAAATTCCTTCATGTGAAAAGAAACTGATCTGAAATGGACCTCTTGTGAAAGTAGTTGAGTAAATGTGCAAGTAAAGCGCCGACAATCCAAATGAGTATTTCTAGTGTTAAAGGATAATTTGAGGGAATTTTCCACCACAGTTCACTTGTAGGAATTCTGCTTAAGTATTAAATTCATCTTTTAGTTTTAATGATTAAATGTTCAAAATAATGTATTACTATTGAAATCTGAATTGTTGCATGGAAAAAGATTTTTACATAGAATGGTTTTGCTTGCACACAGCTACCATAAACATCACTAACCTTTACTACCAACCATCTAACCTGTTGATATTATTTGTGCATGCATTTGTGTGCAGATGACTTCAAGCCTGCCTCTATAGACACTACATGTGAGGGAGAGCTCGAGGTGGGCAAGGGAGAACAAGTGACTATAACCTTGCCTAACTTGGAGGTAAGGCCACTGCAGCCCACCTGTATGAGTCAATAAAGAGGAAATGGGGTGATACTGCATTAACAAAGGCGATGAAACAATTCTGCACATCGTGGTGTATCCAATCTGCTTGCAAATAACACAGTCGCTTATGGCTATAGCATTAGATTGGGTTCATTAATAAAACACTTTTTATGTCCAAGGTTGTACTTTTGTAATGTTGAGAGCTCTAACAAACTGAAATTGTCAATGTTAACATACTTATTCCAGGCCCATTTTTATCCAGTCCTAATATTTGCTGTTTCAAAAAATTTATCAAATCAGTATAGTGTTCATTTTTTAAGCAAATCAAAGAACGCCTTTTGTGAACAGTTTCACAACTTGTTGTTTTCATAGCTGCTAATATTAACAATTTTCTCCCTTCATATCCCACAGGGATCCACTGCTCCGGTTACAGTATTTAAAGGGTCCAAAAAACCTTACACAAAGGAGTGCATCCTCATTGTAAACCATGACACGGGAGAGTATCGCCTGGAGAAGCTTAGTAGTAACATTGCAGTCAAAAAGACCAGGTTGGTGTATTTCACATGAACACCTGCTGTTGAAATAATGAAATGTTTGCTCTCTCAGTAAGCACTCCTAAGCTTTAATGAATGTTTCTCTGTGTGTTTCTTCTGGCAACGCAAAGGGCGGAGGGCAGCAGCAAGATCCAGTCAATGCTGGAGCAGCAAACTAATCGGCTCAGTCAGCAAATGAAGAGCGGCAATGGAGGGAAGGCTCCAAGCAGCTCTAAGAGTTCCCCTCCTAAAGAGAAGATGTCTCCTGTATCCCCAATGGATGACATTGAGAGGGGTAACATGTTATATGAAACATTGGCAGTGGTTTTCTACATTTCTAAGTCATTGTACAATGTTTGTGTTTTCATGTTAGACAGGCAAAATATATCTTTTTATGCAAAGCACCTCTTTTTGCTTTCACTCACTCATGCACAAAATGAATCAATGAATCACTCATGCATTTAGCAAGCTAAAGATTGACTGTTACAGGCTGTTTATTCTCATAATGCATTTGAACAAAATAGGCTAAATTTGTAACTAGTTTTACCTGTTGTAACTGATGTGAATCGTCTCTTTTCAAAATGGCTGTTCTAGTGCTTCATTCAGAAACCACTCTGGGCAGAAACTGCTCAGACTTAAGCTAAAATGTTAATGGATGGATACATGTAATGTTTTGGGTGTCATAAAAATGATTATTTGAAGCAATATTTTTCGTAAGTAGACTGGGGAGTGATTGATAAGTTTTAATGACATTTATATCAAACTCTGTTTCACAAAAGAGAAAAAAATGGGTTTTTCTGTGATCTCCCTGTAAGCTGAGGTAGATCACCTTCCTGGAAAAAAGACTTCAGGCCCCAGCATGTGCCTCAAGCACATTTCCAGCAGCATGTTCCAGCATGTTTGTATATGTTTTCTAGAGCTGATGGCTGAAGCGAGAGTAATGGATCAGATGAGCAGTGGCGACAGCTCTTCGGACTCACATAGTTCCTCATCGTCCAGCAGTGAAGACAGCTCAAGCAGTAGCGACTCTGAAGATGAAACTCGACCTTCTTCAGGTGTGCCCCACACAGGGTCTGCTCCTACCCAGAGTATGCCCATCCTCACATCTGAAGAGCGCATGGAAGAGGAAGGTGGACTCCTCATGAACACACTTAGTGAGTTTTTCCCATTTGGTCCGTTACTTTTACAAGGTTATCAGAGTGACATTTTGCTTTAATTTAGCACCCTTCCATTCTGTGTTTTCTTACAGAAAATGATCTTCAGCTCAGTGAATCTGGCAGCGAGAGTGATGACGACTGAGCACATAGGTCTTGAAAACCACCTACCCTGAAGCTAGGATAAACGGAGTATGTGTTCAGGAAGCGCTTGGTCAACTGATACATTAGAATTTTAATAAGCGTCAACTTTCATTTATTAAATGTTTCCTTTCTTACAGTTTTTAAACAGCAATCATTTCTATCAACGCCTGGTTGTGTGGTTGACAGGTTTGAAAGCTGTGTGATTTCCATATGTTCGAAACATGGATTCATTATTTATTTTGTTATGCTGTGTAGATCCTAGTTGTATAGGGCTCTCTTAATACACAGTTGCCTCCTCTTAGCATGCACAAAGTATGCATTGGTGCCATATTTGTGGGAGAAAAACATGAGTTTCCAGGAAATATGTGATCATCTAGGTGTGTTTTTTTTTTTTTTTTTTTGTTTTGTTTTTGTTTTGTTTTTTGAGGCTGATTGTTTAAGTCCCAACATGGTCTTAAAGCAAGTCAGTGTGTTTCTTGAAATCGATACACTTTTGTGTTATGTTGTCATCTTGATCTAAAGTCCAGCAACTAATGAATCTGCAAGTCTTGCCTATTTCAAAGCTGCAATACTTGAATGTGTGTGTTATAATCCTAGAATATTCTGTGAAACTTGCCTGATCCACATCTGGTGCTTTAGCCTGTCCTTATTATGTGCTTTTGTTTAGAGGCACGCAACCAGTAATGGAAAAACTAATTTATAGACAGAAAAAAAAATGTCTTCTGGTGTCCAAATGCTCATCTTTGTCTTGCTTGTCAGCTCATGAGTGTGCGGATGAGAAGTGCCGATCGGAAAATTCATAGATTGCAAGAGGGTCTGTAAGGGTTTCTACATCACCACAGCTCAAATGGAAAGAGACTAATTTATTAGAGCCTGTGTGATATGATAAAAAATAAATATTAAAGCTGTGTGTAGAACAACATTTTCTCTTTCACGTTCCCTTATGTAAATTGTGTGCATCACTGCTTGATAAAGAGACACAGGAGCAAAAGATCTTTATGTGGGATATCTTCGTTCAAAGAACGGAGTCTGAGATTAGGGGTTCCTGATTTCATTCATTCATTTTAAATTGATAAATGCCACGGTATGAGGGTGGCGGTGCTCTAGCGATCGGGCACTTGCCTATGGACCTATGGCTCAAGAGGTTCCCGGTTCGAATCCCACCTCCAGCACTACCACCACTGGGTTCCTGAGCAAGACCCTTAACCCTGAGTGTCTCCAGGGGGACTGTCCCTGTAATCAGGACATGGAAGTCGCTCTGGATAAGAGCGTCTGCTAAATTCCATAAATGTAAATGGTATGCAGGAATCATCATTTGCTCCTGCATTATTTCCAGAGCCAGTAAACCTAACGTATTAACGCCTGATGGGGTTTATGGGACGAATGCAGTGTCCCATCAGTGCCAATGCCCTTCAAAGCAGCGTGAAATGATTTAAAGCCATTTTTCTGAATCTAGTGTCTCTCTTTGCAACAATGTTTCAGTACAGATCATTCAGGGTTCAGTAAATATATATTTTATTATAAAGTCCCATCACTGATCCAACTGACTATTAATATCAAGAAAATTGATGAATCAATATTCATCGGATGCTCCAATGAAACGAGAGCCCCAGCCTGATGGGTGTAACACTGGGAGAGGGAGGTTTACTTTTGCTCAGGCTGGGTTTCTGGTTTAAAGGGGAAGAGACTCCGTGATCTGGTGAAGTTCATGTGAAAGGACAGGGTGAACAGGGTATGCAGGACCTTTGGACGTGCCTGCGCAGGTGGAGCAGCCGCCGGTTGTGCGCTTCATAAACAGGAGGCCATTACAGGGCGTCCGGAGTTCGCAGCACAGCGCAGGGACTTTCAGAGGCTGGGACATGTGGTGCAGGTCGCTGGTGAGGTCTGGACTGCAGGCATGGAAGCGAGAACAGCAGGCTGGCCTGAAACGCTTCCCTGCCGCTTTACTGAAGGTGGACGATCGGCGCTCGGGCTCTTCTTCCTCCTCCGTGAGAGAACGGCTGAAGAGCATGGAGGACCTGGGCGGCCCCAGCTTCCTCACTTCCCTCTACTGGCTGTTTGGGAAAGGCTACTTCCAGATAACTCACCAAATGCAGGTAGTCCCCTCAGACCCTTTCCCAGACGCTTGTAACGTCATGGAAGAGGTTCAGAAAGTGAGAGAAGTGCATGTTTTCTTGTTTTTGCTCTTCTTTGCACGTGGGAAAGGACGTTGTTCATGATTTCTTCCGTGGAAACCAGTCAGTGTGGAGAAATGGACTGGGAAAACCTGGCTCAGTCGGGAATAAATAAAGATGTCTCTATACTGTCTGTTGATTTCAGCACAACCCAGTTCAACTTCCTTAACGCCCCAGTAGCCAAAGTTCACCCATATGAAGTGATGTCTATATACTTTTGGACACATAGGGTCAGTTTCTCAGATTAAGCTTAACCCTAATGGTTGATGCTGGAGTTAAGTCCAACTTGGCAGGCTTGATCCAAGTCTGGGAATCCAGAACTTGATGTAAAGTGGCTGTTTCACCTGTACTCCTGTTGTTATTTTTGTTCTATGAAGATTGATCACTCTAACATCTACGGGCCGCTGTGGAAGTCCAGCTATGGGCCGTTGGTGATTGTGAACGTGGCCAGTGCGGAGCTGATAGAGCAGGTCCTGAGGCAGGAGGGTCGTCACCCAATCCGCACCGACATGCCCCACTGGAGGACTTACCGGGAGCTCCGCAAGCAGGCCTACGGCCCTCTCACAGAGTGAGCGTTCTCAAGCCCTTTCCATACTGACAAAAGACATCAGTGGCTTTCATTTTGCCACTGCTCAGTTTGAAGTCATTAATTAAAATTACAGAAACGCCAAGTAAAGTAACTTCAGCCCTGACTGTTTCTAGTTTGGCATCTACATCGAAATCATAATTTTCTGGAAGCCACAATAACTTGCATCTCTGAGCCATGCTTAATCTCTGATCACCAACACTATAAAAGGTATCAAGAGCCGTTATTATATTGTTATTACAGAAAATGTTGCTTTTATGTCCAGACCAAACACTCTTAAAACAGTGCCAAAGCGACTTCGAAAACATTTGTGCCAAGGATCCAGCAAAGGCAAACAGTACGAAGTTAAAATTATATGACTTTACTAATGCTGGTAGTCCCTGTCTGTGTCCTTTTTATTTGAAATGGTGTTCAAATATATACTGAAATACTGTGACGCAGCCTCCTAACATGGATCGTGCAGGACAAATAGCTCCAACTGGCCTTCATTTATGTCTCTTCCACTTTCTGTTAACTGGATTTGATATGGATGAGCAGTGCATTTCTAAAGTTCTGCTCTTTTCTGGGCTGTAGAATAGGAGAAAAATGGCAGCGCATCAGAAGCATCTTGAACCCTCGTATGTTGAAGCCCAGGCATGTGTCCTCCTACACTAACGCCATCAATGAAGTCGTGAGTGACTTCATAGAGAAGGTGGCTTGGCTTAGGACAACGAAAGGCAATGGTGTGATGGTGAATGATGTAGCTGGGGAACTCTACAAGTTTGCATTTGAAGGTAAAGGAATCCGTATTGATGATTTTATCCACAGTGCACGTTATTTCCCATGTGCTGAGTCTCGTTCCTAAAATGTAATTTAAAGTAGCGTCCCTCTGGAAATATGTTTTCGGTCCATTTTTGCAGTCCTGTGCACAGTTCCCCTGTTACATTTTTAGAGGGGAAGAGAATAGAAGAAAGCAGTTCTTCAGTACAAGCTCTGACAGGTTGTTAAGACGTTTTTTTAGTGTAGTGTAACAGTAGGCAGGAAGCGTTACTTTATTAATGTAAACAAATATCATATGACAACGTGGTTTATTTAGAAAATATTCTGATCCAAACTATTATCAGTACAACCTTCTATTTTCCAGTACAATCACCATTGTTATTAAGAGGACAGTGCAAGAAAATACTTAATTTCAGCAAAGTTAGTTTCAATCGATTACTGTTTCAATTGTTACAGGTTGCATAATCTTTGATAAGCATAATATGCTTAAGAAAGACTGTTTAGACACACATTAGATTTTTATACTTAAAATATAACTAGATTTGCATTTGCTTGGGTCTGTACTACTGTGTGTTACTTGTCGATAATTCAGGGGAATGACAGTGAAATATCTACTGTCAGTCAAACAGTATGTGTAGATTAACCTAAAATCAGTGATGAAGGACATACATGATACGAGGCAAACGGCAGTATTAGAGACCTTGAAGCTGCTTCTTTGTGGCCTTGACTCACTTTTGGTGAAGTTGATCATTGCTGCAATGTTGATTAGATATAATGTTTTCAGTCCATAAGCACGTCCGACCCTTTGTACGCACACGTCAGACTTTAGACATGAAAGCAAAGTTTATGATTATGAAGCAATTGCTATGCAAAAAGGACACTCCATTTGGACTGCTCCACCCTGTAATGTAAAACACAAAAAATTTGTCTTTTTTTTGTTTTCATGCTTGCGATATGGCTGCATTGACAGTATCGTCAGTTAATTACTTTACACATTACAAAGAAAGGAATCATGTAATGGATTTTTACAAAATTTGATTTTATGAAACACAGAATGATGATTTGTATTTGTATTATATGTATGCATGCATTTTATAATCATTCATGGAATATTTTTGCTTAGACCGAATGTTTTCCTAATGCATTCACCATTTTGAGAACCTATGCCTTTGTGCAGATCATTCTCTTCACAGGAGAAAAGATCAGAAAGTTTTGTTCGCTCAGTTTGGGTCATTACTTTTATGTGTGGCAGGGATATGCTCGGTGCTGTTTGAGACACGGATGGGCTGTTTGAAAGAAGTGGTTCCAGAAGAAACACAAAAGTTTATCTTTTCTGTGGGAGAAATGTTTCGCCTCTCTCCCATTGTTGTCCTCTTTCCAAAGTCTCTGTGGCCTTACCTGCCCTTTTGGAAGCACTTTGTGGCTGTTTGGGACCACCTTTTCAAAGTTGGTGAGTAAAATCCAAAGTTTAAATTAAATCTTAAATAAACTCATCAGAGTTTAAAAAGCCTCTGCCAAAATCAGGTTCAGATTAAATAATCGCAGGTCATTGTATTCTTGGAAGCTGATTCACTGAATCAGCACCATGTTTACATTGTGTGTGTGTGTGTGTGTGTGTGTGTGTCCCCTGTGGGAAGAAACTGGCAAACAATATAAAGGACTAGAGGCTGATGAAAACCAAACCAAAAGATGGATAAACAGTTTAGTTTCTAAAGAAAAACATAGTTTAAAAGCTATAGGAAAACCTAACAAAGTGCCTTTTGTCTACATCTGGATAGAATTTTCAGCCTGACAGCCAAGAAATGATCCCATCAGTAACAATAAGAAGGCAATTATGTGAAAATAATGTAAAATAAATACCATCAATTAATTTATGCACTTTCTTCTTTTGCTTTCTAAAAATAAATTCACATCTACTAAGGGTTTACTGACAAAGCAAACCTAATGTATATGGGTGTAAATCAGTTGTCATGAAAAGCTTACATATGTGTCGTGTAGCTTTTTGAGCACCGCTCACGGTGTAACCATGCTGGAAATAAAGAAAATTACCAGTATGTGTACCAAATGTTTAAAACACGCACACTGTTCACATGCTGTATTTTTCAGCGGAAGAACTGATTCAGAAAAAGATAGAAGAGATTCAGGAGAAGATGAAGCTGGGACTGCCTGTAGAGGGAGAGTACCTAACTCACCTTTTGGTCAGTGAGCAGATGTCCCCCACAGAGGTGCTGGGAAGCATCACTGAGCTGCTACTTGCTGGAGTTGACACTGTACGTTTTAATGTTATTTTGGAAATGGATGGGAACGGTTGGTTTGAATACAAATGTTAAAGCATTATCATTTTTTAATTTATTCTCTAGACATCAAACACCATCTCTTGGGCTTTGTACCACTTGGCCCGAGAGCCAGAAATTCAGCAGAGGCTGCATGATGAAGTGATACGTGTTTGCCCAGGCGACAAAGTGACTTCCAGTGAAGATATCAACAATATGCCTTGGCTGAAGGCCGTTGTTAAAGAAACGCTTCGGTAAGGCATTAGCCTGTTCTACTCTTTAAGTGAAAGTGACTATTTATCATTGTGGATGCACAGGACACAGTGAACCACAATAAAATGTACGAGGGTACGTTGCTCAAGTTTACCTCAGGACAACCTAGTCTGGGGCATGAACCCACATCCTTCTGGTTAAGGGGCTTATTCCCTAACGACTATGCAACCTCTTCAATTCTGACACAACATGCAAGATCTAACACTTTAAAGTCTTAAGCAATAAGCAAACCAAGCTGCCATTTTCTGGTCTATTTTACGGGCTATAGGCTGGGCATCTCATTTCTAAGCACTAGTTCCTCTCCCTTTCATCACAGAATGCTAAGCTGGGAGTGTGAGGGATAGAATATTCTTTCTCTGAAGCATTTGAAACCAGCCACTACATTGCCAGCCATCACTGTTATAACTTTATTGGGCAGCTAGAGCCGAAGCAATTTTAGGAGAAATTTCAAATTCATTTATGTCAGACACTTTCTTTGGCTGGCATAAGTTTGAAGACAAAAATGCCTTTCTAGTGACCCAGTTGTTGTATGGCATAGAGACAAAAAAACTGAAATATAGTTCATTAGACAATAATTATATAATAATTATGTAATAATGTTAACATAAAAAGACTATTAAGCTTAAGATAGTAGCAAGATCTAGCGTACGAGTCTCATAGTGGGAAGGCAATGTTACTTAAATGAATGTGTAAAATCTTAACTTCTTTTCTTTTTTTTTTTAACTGTAAGTGTCTTAACAGCAGAACATGCGACAGATAATCTGGGTACAAGTAGTGTTCCTGACGCCATTTGCAATAGTAAACCCCAAAGAAAAAATCAAATCAACCAGGAGGAGTATTTCATGGAGTGTCTATCACTGTTCACACACATCCTGCAGCAACATCCCCTCTTTTGAGACTCTTGCTTGGTTAAACTCATTATCTTTAGTGAGCAGCTTCTGGGCTTTTGTAAATACAGTGGTGTAAAACATGAAAATGAATTATTCTTAAAACACTACCCATACCCAGTGAACACAACAAAGACCAGTAAAGTGGGGTGAGGCTTTAGAGGCAGGGTTGGAGGGCAGTGGACAGGGAGGGGGAGAGAATGTTCTCATTCTTATCCAGTTTCCAAACAAAGCTTCCCATTATTGCAGTCTTACACATCACAGCTTTAAGCAACCAAATAAGGAAACAGTACCCAAAATATGCATGGAAATGTTTCAAATTAGATTTTTTTTTCTTTACTCTTTAGGCTTTACCCTGTAGTGCCGGGGAATGCTCGTGTCACTGCTGAAAATGAAATAGTGGTGGGTGGCCACCTCTTCCCTAAAAATGTAAGATTTCTGTCTTATTTGATAACTAAAGCAAGATTAATTGTCTGAAAACCTTTTTGTGAAGCACATACAATGACACGAATGGCAGGTCACAGAAGACTTTCAAGAATAACATTGATCGTTATATGCCTGAACTTATCGAGTTACCTTTTGTACATCTGACTGTTGAAAAGTATTGGAACAGTAATTACAAAGAGAATGATAGTAATAATGAATGAGTTTTTGGCTCGCATAGCTCTCCTCACTCACATGAGGCTCTCTTTACAGACTCTGTTCCACTTGTGTCACTACGCTGTGTCCTATGATGAAAAGATATTTCCTGAGCCCCATGCTTTCTTACCTCAGCGCTGGCTGCGGGGGGAGAAGCAGTTAAGCCAGCATCCTTTTGGCTCTGTGCCATTTGGCTTTGGCATTCGTGCCTGTCTGGGCCGTAGACTGGCTGAGCTGGAGATGAACCTCATACTGTCCCGGGTAAAGATCACAGACAAGTCAACAGTCTCTTGGACCCAATTTATACCTGTTAGTTTAGAGCATATTAGCAACAGAATTTCTAGTTAATCTTCACAAAATTACAAAAAAGGCAATCTGAGCTTTTTTACCAGATGTTAACTGTAAATACATGGTCCATGGTCACAATAAGAAGACAAAAGAAAGGATCATGATTCTTGGAACACAATTTGCTAATAATCACACTGTGACATGCTCAGCTCCAAATTGCTTCTTTTCAAGGTTAAAACTTTTTTTTTCTCAGCTGATTTGAATATCACATGGCATTTTGCAAAATTAACCTGACTAAACACAATGCAAATGCTAAAAATCTGGATACTATTAATATAAAAGGGTGTAAAGAGGTTCATACTGTCCAGTTCTCAACTGTATTTTCTGCTGTTTCTATTTAATCTCTTTTTCCTTAAAGGTACGCACTGACGAGTGGAAGTGTAGGAATTAGCACAGATATGATATTTACAGATATTTCTTTTTTAACCTTTTACCACTCTTGAGAAAATTTTCATGGCCTTCCCTCTTTAGATATGTTATCAAGAAAGCACATATTGTAAAGATTTCAAGGTTATCTCTTATTTGTAGCCACGGTTTATGCTGTGTTTAATGTAGAGCATATTTACGTTGGTCACTGGTGACAACACTGTTTACTAAGTAAGTTTTAATGTTACCAGTTATTAATGTAACTGAGTTTCAGTTTTAAAGGTCTGCATTAAAAAGAAATTCTGTTTCAACATGGCAGCCAGAATTTTGCAAAATCAGTCCCTCCAGACAGATTGATCGAAAGCTCGTTCTGTGAAAAGGACCTACCTCTGCTGGGTGACTTGGTCACAATGCTCTCAGATAACCCTGAGTGATTACACTCTAGTCTGTTGGTTTTGCAGTAGTGAGGGGACTTTAACCACCTACAGACCTTCAGCATTTCTTTGAAATCTGTTCATTTATCACAGCTAAAGCAGCTACTTTTTAGGAGTTCCCTCTAACACAAATTAATTGTTATTTATACACACATATACAGTACTGTGCAAAAGTTTTAGGCAGGTGTGAAAAAATGCTGTAAACAAAGAATGCTTTCAGAAATATAAATAATGATGGTTTATTTTTATCAATTTTTATCAATCAAATCAATATTTGGTGTTACTACCTTTTGCCTTCAAACCAGCATCAGTTCTTCTAGGTACACTTGCACAAAGTCAGGGATTGTGTAGGATTATAGTCGGTGTGTGATCAACCAGTTTTACCAAAAAGGTACTGATGATCATCAATGTCACACGGAGGTTGAAACACAGTCATGTTTGGAACAACCGACCAGCCGAGTTCCTTCAAAAACTGGGTGCAAGTGTACCTAGAAGAATGGATGCTGTTTTGAAGGCAAAGGGTGGTCACACCAAATATTGATTTGATTTCGATTTCTCTTTTGTTCATTCACTGCATTTTGTTGATGAAAATAAATGATTAACACTTCCATTTCTGAAAGCATTCTTTGTTTACAGCATTTTTTCACACCTGCCTAAAACTTTTGCCCAGTACTGTATGTACTGGCAATGATAGCCTCACTGTTAAAATCCTCTGTTGTCTAACTTTAGATTTAAAATAATTTTAAAAACACTAAAAAACAAACCTACTCCACGGGTGGCTGATTACCCAAGACATGTTTGGAGTGCAAATTTTACTTACATTTATGGCATTTATCAGACGCTCTTATCCAGAGCGACTTCCATGTCCTAATTACAGGGACAGTCCCCCCTGGAGCAACTCAGGGTTAAGGGTCTTGCTCAGGGACCCAGTGGTGGTAGTGCTAGAGGTGGGATTGAACCTGGGACCTCTTGAGCCATAGGTCCATAGGCAAGTATCCTACCACTGGACCACCGCCACCCCTACTTCTTCAGGTTAGCTATATAGCTTCAAGATTAATGGACACCCAAAGACAAAGTCACCCAAAATGTTTCTCTACATGAATCCCCTAAACCTCTGTCAAGTTCAAACTGGATTCATAATTAAGGGATTTATCTGTGGAATCAGTTGAGCTGATTATTGATTTACAGTGTTATGGTGTTTAATTGCAAATTTCACCTTGTGACTCCCTTTCTAAATTAAAGGAAGAGAAAAATATATAAAGTAGATATTTTACTGAACTATTCCTCTTAGTGATTGTAATGATGATAATTATTTTGGAAGATTTGTACTTCTATTTGTGTATACTTTAGAGTTCAAAGAAAGAAAGTAAGCTTTTTAACTACTTAGATTTTCATTTTAACCTTAGAAGTTTCAAACCTTAAAATGACTCATGCATTTGTACTTCTGTGCCGATATATATTTTAAAAAATCATTTAAAAGTGCAAATGTAAAAGTAAAAATGTAAATTGTAAAATAGAACTGCCCTGCAGGGCATGCATAATGAGCACTGCAGAGGAAAATGAGGAGCAGGGGGTGTTTATTCAGTGGTACAACTTTAGAACAGAGCATGTTCTATCTGTCAGATATGTGCTTTTAGAAGAATTAGAATTTTTTAAGCATTGATGCTTCAGAAAAAAGGGTTCAGACAAGGTAAACTACATCTGGCAGACAGCATTATCAGCTCATACCAATACTGAAATAAAATTCCCATTGTATTAAAGAATGCTTATTTAATTAGAATTTGATCAGAAAGTGTTTTGGCTTATAATTCAACTTTTCAACTTTTTTTTGCTTAACCTTGAAAATACTTATTAAATTCATCTGAGTTCCTCTTCTTCTATTTGCAGTTGATTAAACATTATGAAGTGCGGCCAGATCCTACAGGAAAGAGGGTGAAGCCAATCACAAGAACGCTGCTGGTGCCAGCCACACCAATCAACTTACAGTTTATTGACAGACAGTTTGAGCAGAAGGAAACTGCAAAGGCAGTTGCTTGATGGTTTTACCGTGCTGGTTGCTGAAATTTCAACCCAACCATTTTTTGAAAAATAACTGAGGATTACATCTATTCTAGCACTTACTAAAGGATATATTTACTGTGCTTTTCTTTACCACTAATACCTGGGGTTTAAAAACAACAGATATTTTAGCCATTTACTTGAAAGTGTACAACAGCAATTAAAGTATTTTGTAAATAATGTTATAGTTTTGACTGCATAGTTGATGCTGATGTGGTAGTTAGTGGGTCCAGTGACTTTTTTTTTGTTTGTGTTTTAATCGTTTTTCATGTGTACTAGAAACAGGTGGAGGTGGTCTACTTGCCCATGGACCTTTGGCTCAAGGGGTCCCAGGTTTGAATCCCACCTACCACCACTGGGTCCCTGAGCAAGACCCTGAGTTGCTCCAGTGGGACTGTCCCTGTAATTAAGACATGGCATCTGCTAAATGCCACATCAGTATCTACTATTGCTTTGAGCCACTGGGAACCCCTAACACCTCCCAGCTCACACACAGGGGGAAGGACGGGGGACACACCCTGGACAGGTCGCCAGCCCATCGCAGTCTAATATGTAATGCATTTTGTAAATGTTGCATTTTCCAGCTTCTACCCATTTCAAATTAAGCAGAGTCTCTGACCTACATTTGCATAAAGGACTGTTGGCAGTTATTAGAAAAGCAATCAAGACAAAACGGAAGTCTGAATGCAATGTGGAAGTTAGTTGAAGAACTGTGCTTTGTGGTCAGGACTGTCTACATGTGACAGTAAATAAGGCAAAAGATATTGACACTCATAGTCTCAGAGAGATCCTATTGCAACGGTTTGATCCAGTGAAGAAAAGTGGTTTTTGCAGGTCTTTCATGAGGGTCCCATCAATAGCATGGGTTCTGCAGCTGATCAGGGTCAGAGTTTGGGTAGCATGAAGAGTGACACTGATTTAAATTTACAGTGCTGTTCTGAAGTGGTCTACTGAGCATTGTTCCATTGGTGTCAGCTTTTCCTAAAGATGCCTTTTCCTAGGATATCCCATCAACAATATACAAAGCCTAGACCTAAAACCTGGGACTGGATTCCTTTGTATAAATGAAAATGTATTCAAATATCTTGTTGTTTATTAAGGTCCTGATCACAGATGTTGACTATTTAATGTATCCAATCACTTTATATTGTTTGTAAGATTTAGTGCCAACAGAGTTATCTGCTAAAAATAATTAATTTTATGCTTGATCTATGTAGTCCGCTTAAAGCAAATGTTTAAGATTAGATATAATTATGCTGATGTAAATAAAAAATTCAACAACATACAGTAAGGCTCTGCATGTTTTTGTGCCTGTGTGTGTGTGTGTGTGTGTGTATGTGTGTCCATTAAATTGGGGTAATGTTTAATGAGATGTTTAGTCCATGTTTGAACCAAAAAGGTTCGAAAGCCCTTGAATTAATGTCGATGTAAATGTTCTTTAAAAAGTGAGTTTTCTTTTTCTTCTTTACATCATTACATGATGACCTTCGAATTTCTCCATCTCTAGGGAATTTGCATTACTATGCTGGTTATCAGCAGAACATGGACACTCATGATCAGTAGGACATGGGGTGTCCTATAATTTCACCAAATGATTATTCTTTAATATCACTCATAAGCCTTGCAATAGTTTCCAAGATAGCGTGGGAAGACATCCAGTCCCAGAATATCCTGACCCCAGAGCAAGGTGCTCATTAACTAGACACTTCTAAGACAGACAGAATATTTCTGTAGGAATGAACGGTGATCAGACCTTTATTTTACTTTCCGGTCCCTGTACTTCTTTGCTCTTGTAAATTGTAATGGACAGATAACTGGATCAGAACATCTCCAGAACAGGTCTTATGGGGTGTTCCCAGTATGCAGTAGTAAGTGTTAAAAGTAAGCACATAGCCTGTGTCTGGTGCATTGTTGCTCAGAGGGAGGCAAAGGGTAGTCAGTCTGGTCTGAACCTACAGAAGAGTGAGTGTAGCACAAATGACTGAAGAAGACCAGGTTAGCTTTGATAGAAACATGTCACAACACAGTACATCACAAATCAATGTGTATGTAAAAGCTGGACACTCATGATCAGTAGAACATGGACACTCACGACAAGTGAAACAAGGACTCTTCTGACCAGTGGGACAAGGACACTCCTGATCAGCAGAACATGGACACTCATGAAAAGCAGAACATGGACACTCATGAAAAGCAGAACATGGACACTCATGATCAGCAGAACATGGACACTCCTGAGCAGTAGAACATGGAAACTCCTGATCAGTAGAACATGGACACTCATGATCAGCAGAACATGGACACTCCTGAGCAGAAGAACACGGACA
This sequence comes from Hepsetus odoe, assembly GCA_017165825.1. Lineage (NCBI taxonomy): Eukaryota > Metazoa > Chordata > Actinopteri > Characiformes > Hepsetidae > Hepsetus > Hepsetus odoe. The sequence goes on from CM029369.1 coordinate 18,257,109, forward strand.
CTCCTGTTCAGTAGAACATGGACACTCACGACAAGTTAAACATGGAAACACATGTTCTGTGAAACATGGACACTTGTGACCAGTGGAACATGGACACTCATGATCAGTAGAACATGGGGAGTCCTACAAATTCACCAAATGTGTGTTCTTTAATCTCACTCCTAAACCTTGCAATCATTTCCTAGATAGCGTGGGAAGACATCCAGTCCCAGAATATCCTGACCCCAGAACAGGGTGCTCATTAACTAGACACTTCTAAGACAGCCAGAATATTTCTGTAGGAATGAACGCTGAGGTCCCAGTTACTTCTGGTCTCGTTCACTGATGAGAAGCATTTTCAGAGACAGGTCTACAATTACCACACACTCTGTCCAGACCCGGATGAACACCGCCATCTGGTGGCTGCAATAGGAAAAAATCAAGCGCCAATTAATGAATGCGCGCACTAGATGGCGTCTTTTACTTTTTGCCCCTGTTTTCAAAAGGCTCACTTGGATCTCATCCTTTAATGTTGCTTCAGTCTGCAAAGCTGACCTTGTTTTAAGCCAGGGCAGAATTTGCACATAGCCAATGTTTAATTTTTATTTCTATACAATATTGAGCCCCGAAGCTGAGTTAAACTTTCATGATGAATGACCCAATAAATGTTGCAAAATTGCATATTGATTTTCATTAAAAGTAATGCCTCTCCTTCTATAATGTTACACATTTTTAAGATACTCCTTTTTTCAAGCAGTAGGAATATTAACTCACCCCTGATCTACCACAGGCATAACCAGAAGGGATGCTTTACAGGCCAATGGCACACTTCCTAAAATATAGTTTTAACAGTAGTTTGACTCATTTCTTAAAATATAATAATTTTACATGTTTAACCCTGTAAATACATCTCACTTTATCTGCACTTGCATGACATCAGTACCTCACTTTGAAATGGGCACAAGCAATTAGAAGACATTGACGTTACATAGAAAAATTATTCAAATCCTTATGCATTGCCATATTAACAAAACAAAATCAGCACATGAATCAGTTCCTGAAACACTAGCTGGCAGATAACTGGAGAGTAAAAACTTTTTAAAGAAGCAGCAGTGTTAAGTTGCACACGCAGCTATTTATGGCCCAAGGCACTGCCAGTAGAGTGGAACATCCAGAAGATGCTTTACATGAGCACTGAGGTCATCACACCCAATCCTAAATGTTGCCAAGAAGGTATAAAGCTACCCAAAACTCGGATGAAGAGCAACAGAACTGTTCTCTCTGGAGTGATAGTGAGTGTCTGAATGCCCTGTTCCAGCCTCTAGTGTAAAACCTTCCCAGAAAATTAGAAGCTGCCACTGCAGCACAAGGGCAGCAAAACTGTGATCAATAAACCTTTGATTCCAGAAGACACATTGGCTGGAAATTTTAGATGGCAGAAGGATGTAGTCAACACTGCCTACATTCCAAAGCAGATATACGCTACCACAGCCTGAACTTTAGAACTCTTACTTACATGCAAAGGTTTTATCAGGATCAGGTTTGAGAAAACAGAGTATTGCTATCATAAATCAAGATTACTTATCATATAAATCAATCAGATTAGGATTTCTGAATCACATTTACAATTGTAGACACAGTGTACAGTTTTTATTTTATTTTCATTTTGGCAAAGAATACTGGCAAATAATTGCATAGTATTTTAAAGATACTTGTATGCCCTGTTTTGTCTTTTTTTATTGCAACCATTATTTTCCCCCAACAAATCAGCCCCAAACGTTAAAAATGATTTGATACGAAAAATGTCTTTGTTCATTTTACAGAAAATGGTGAATAAGTTTTACACCTCGTTCAGTAGTCTCAAACTCTTTAATTAAAAACTCTCCTTCTAGTCAAAAACTGATCTGATACGCCCACAGCATGCCTATTCATGACAAATGAAATTAAGCCATTTTCATGTTCTAATGGGGAATTTATAATGTTGCACCCAGGAGAGTGTCTACAGGGGAATCCATTGTCAAAGAAAAAAGTTGATGATTTAATGACTCATGGCAGAGTTTTTGGACTGTTCTTAATTAGTATTCAGTATTTCAAATTTATATCACAATCATATGTTTTCAATTCTCAAGCTGCAGAAAGTTACAAAGGTCCCATATATTGAGCAAGGATTAACATAGTATTGCTTTACTGCCACCAATTCTGTAAATGATGTATCTTTACTACCTTTCAAAGAATATCACAATATGTTTAACCTTATTTGACTCTTCAATGTGAAGCTTCTCCAATCTTCAAACCTCAAACCTTTTTTTTTGGTAACAACTGGGTTTAAATGTGAGCTCCATTAATTATCATTTTGTTGGGTAATGTAAAAAATACAGATACATCGCTTCATTAGGTACAACTCTAGTCTTTCTTTGCATCATTAATTAACTTTCTTTACCAAATTCAGACCCCACAGGACCACCAGTGAGTAGGTATTAATTGGATGGCAGACTGTTCTCAGCACCGCAGTGACACTGACATGGTAGTGGCATGTCAATGTGTGTGTGTTTCACAAAGTGGACCAGACATAGTAGTGTTACTGGAGTTTTTTTTTTTTTTTTTTACCTCAGTGTCACTGCTGTGTGTGATCCTCTCTGTGCAACACACACAAACACAAGGCTCCACCAGCTCATGTAACTGTGCAGAAAATGATCCGACACATCAATAAGACCTGCTCGCTGGAGATATTGTGGGGGTCCTATACATTGATAAACTGAGTAAAAGGGGCCAACAAATATGGAAACACATGGTCTATAATCTGCAAAGTGCACCTATATGATGTGTGGAATAGAAACATTGATTTATGAGTGGATACATGAGTGGTTTGTTGAAAACTGAAAATACAGAAACTTGCCGTGCTACCTTCAGCTCGAAAACAATTCAAACCTAGTTTTAATAAGTTGTTGGAAAAATAATAAAAAAATAAATGACATATAGCCTTCGTCTGGTCATTGTATGTTAACAAGGTATTTCCCCAGAACTGTTCAACTGCTCAGTTTCACAGAGTTCTGCAGCAGACAGTTTGTCTTTCTCTGTAAGATAAGCTGTCTATAGGGTAACCACAGGCTTGTACAGATCTATTGCTCCAGTAAGAGCTAGCTTGCAATTTAGATGAATATCATTGCTGGCAGAGACATGTTGGAAATCAGTTGAGGACAGAAACAGTTTATCGTACACATGGACAATCAAGGCAACCACTAAAACAGTTACCATAACCACCACCACCAGCAACAAAAGTAACTGAAAAAAGATCTTTTAACTGCACTTTACTCAGTTCTAAGTTTCATTCCTTCATTCCTTCAGATTATAAGGCTTTTGCATAAAAAGGAAAAGTGACTACCCTTGTCATTGTGAAACGCAGGAGAGCACAACACAATGAAATTCAACCTCTGCGTTTCACCCATACACACACATGCAGCAGGGGTCAGCTATTGAAAGCGCCCGGGGAGCAGTGACGGGGACGGTACCTTGTTCAAGGGTACCTCAGGGCAACCTGTTGGTGAGAGAATCGAACCCACAATCTTCTGATCCGGCAACTCCCTAACCACTAGGCTACCGCTGCCCAAGGGCCACTTTTATGTACTTAAATCAAGCATAATTTATTTTATATGACCATTGTCCAAAATCTCTTAGACTATATTGAACAGACTGTTTTGATCTCTTTGCCAGGAAGACTTGTATATGAAAAGGACCTCAGTTCTAACTGGCTGCCCTTTATTGAACCTCAGCCGAAGCTCTGTGCTGAAACGCTCATTGAGCTCTTCATGAATGAACCTGCCTCAATTGCTGTGGGCTAACAATGGAAACAAGCTTTTTGCGACATCAAAAAACTGGCTGTTTTGCAACTCCATATATGGATAGTAAGGACGAGTGAGAGACACATTTTAAACTAACAACCTTTATGTATGTTATGCATGTTGGTATATGTGACATGTGCTAGCTACGGCGGCACAGATACTAAAATTGGAACAATACAGAGATGATGAGCAGGACCCCTGCCCAAGCAGTGATTGTGAAGCGTTCCTTTGTGTTTCGGGGCAGCGGTGGCCTAGTATGTCGGGACTGGGCCCAAGGAATATAATGGCTTGGGTTCAAATTTCCGGTGAGTAGGTTGCCCTGAGATGTCCTTGAGCAAGGTACTGAATGGTCCCTATCACTGCTCCCTGGGTGCTGACTGTCCTCTGCTGCATGGCGTGTATGAGATAAAAAAACAGAAGTTGTTACACAATGACAAATTTTCACTTCACTAAAGCTTTTTTATAAATAGATGATGAGCCCGTTACACAACAATGAAAATGTCTTATTATAACAGTGATGTGTCTGAAGCTATAAAACTGTGTGTGGGGGGGATGTGCGGTTGCAGTTGTGACAAGTGAATGTATAGTATGTGAGTCACTCCCTCACACACACACACACACACACACACACACACACAGAATGATGATGGCAGATTAACAGCCACTTTATAGACTTTTGTCTACGTTAAGAAGGTGAGATGTCACGGTGGGTTTTCGCAGACAGACCTTAAAGCATTGGAGATAACCAGAAGACTTCCACAGATCAGCTTGGGATCAAACTTGTGCATCATCCCCTGCACGTGATCAGCTCGGACCCTGATTTGGAGGCGTGTCCCACGAAGAGCTGAAGGGATGCAGGAGATCGAGCGGGGTAGAACATTAACGACAGGAGGTCGGAGCGCTATAAAGAGGAGGGGAGCGCTCGTGTCGTGCATGCGGAGCGAGGAAGAAGAGAAGAGAGGAGAGGAGAGAAGGAGAGGGAAGGACTTGGACCTGCCTCAAGAAATCCAGTGCTACGCGGCTGACTGTCAGCAGGACTGCAGGGGAAGAGATGGGCAAAGCCGAGGGTAAAGTGGCACCTTTTCAGCACAGCATGCAGAGACAGATCACACGCACACACGCGCACACACGCCTGCATGCTGCTGCACTCTTTTTTTGCAGCGCTGAAACTTTGATTTTGGTCGAAGGTGCGTGCCACAGCCGAACTCCCCTGAAGTTAAAGGGTCGATCTGAAGGATTTTGAGCGAAATTATTTGGTCCAGTTCCATTTTGATCCAGTTCTGCAACAGTGCGTGAAATGGGCGTTCAAGAAAAGCTGAACACACGCGCGCGCGCACGCACACACACGACTGTGTCCCGTAAAGTAGCACCACATATGGGTCACATCCTCCATGCCTCTGTGGGACACCCATGTGGAATGTGTGTCTGCTCACTTGCTTGTGGAATGCAGTTTCCAAAGAACGGCAGCACTTTTAGAGAAGAAATGCCTGCAGTTCTTATTATACCATCTGAGCAGGTCCTGGGAGATCTAACCAGCTGTGTGCAGTAACTACGTAGACCGAAACAAATAAACCAGTGGATCAAATGTGAAACACACTGAGTTGTCGTTAAGGAACCGCTTTACTGGAGAAGATAAAAAGAAAGTTTACTTCAATTGATTTCAGTTGATGACCAGATTTCACCAAAGTGATTGTTTTTCCCAGCCCAGCTTTCCCAGCTGAAATTGTACTTTTCTGGAAGTACCTATGTGTCCTGAGCACGAACACTTATACTTCTGTTTGCATATATGAGGAGAGGAGTCTGTCTGCTACAAGAAAATAAAAATATATAAATCCTTATAATATGGGAACATGGAGCTGGTGTTGAGAGCTGATATTTTTATGTGCATATCTGCTGATGTCAGTTTTAAAATTTCATTCACTTGGGTGACAATCAAGAGAATGTCTGTGCAGAAATGATGTCATATTCTTTACTTTTTGGGTTTCAGTTTTGTTGTTGACAGCTGATGACCCCTTTACAATTATTCCTAACAATATATGAGCGTTAGCATTATTTTATAATAAGAAAAATGACCACAGAAAGAGATGAGAAGCTCCTAACAAACTCCAGTTCAACACTGATAGATGCTGAAGATATATATTAATTAATAACTTAAAGATTTTTTATATATATATATATATATATATTTTTTTTAAAGTTATTAATGTTTTGCTGCAGTTCTAAAAGTTACTCTGTACTAAAGTATTTTTATGGCTGATATGTTTTTATTGAAGTATCAACAAAAGGTTAACGCTACTCCACCCATGCCTGCATCTAACCAATGGTTTGTCCATTTCTGTGAAGATCATTGGTAGATGAATCACGTAATGTGACATTGTATTTTGTTATCTTCAGATGATAACGTGGAGATGAGCAAGCCTGATAAAAAACGGCGTTCACCGGTAAGATTTTTTTTTTCATGCTTCCTTCATCTCACTATGTAAATGAAATGGTTTCCAGATTGACGGATGGATTCCCAGCAGTTATAGCTACTCTGAAGAAAACTTCAGACCTGATTGCACGAGGCAGCCTGATTTAACTGCAACAGCTGATTGAACACATGACATCAAGGGCTGGATGTCCTCATGTTTCATTATGTGGCTTATCAATCAGTTTAAAAACGGTGTCTAAAAAGAACCTTCAATGTGTGCTTGCAGAAAATATGTGGGACCAATTACCCAATTAGCATCGCCTTTATTGTGGTCAATGAGTTTTGTGAGAGATTCTCCTACTATGGGATGAAAGGTAATGAAGCTGCATAAATCTTGCCTAAAAACAACTTTCAATAAGGTTATAACCAGTGATCGTTCAAATATTCTCTCTGTTAATTTCATAACTCTTTAATGTCCTAATAAATTATAGCAATACTTTCATATTTCTATATAACGATATGCAGAATCCAGTTAAAGTTGTCAAAATAAGCACTCTGCCGTATATTTGCTTTTTGCATGTTAAGCAAATGTTTTTTTTTAATCTTCAAAAGTAAAGAGTCGCTTCTTTTTCTTCATCTCACAGCGGTGCTCACACTTTACTTCATTAACTACCTGCACTGGACCAAAAACCTCTCCACTGCCGTGTACCATGCTTTTTCTGGCTTGTGCTATTTCACTCCCATAATAGGGGCCATCATAGCAGACTCTTGGCTGGGGAAGTTCAGGTAAGTTATGGAGGAACAATGCTCATTACTACACTGACAAGTTTGGACACACTTAACATAATATGCATTTTACATTAAAGCTTTGGATTAAAAAACGTATGCTTAAAAGCACAATGTTTAATAAAATTAGAGCTGATACGTATAAATAATCCAGAACCAAAGCTTAAATTGAAATGATAGACATGACCAAAAAATGATCAGAATTAATTTCTTCCCTGATCCTGCTGGAAAATTTGAAGGCGGGACTAATTGCTAAGAGCCTAAAATGCATCACCATTTTTATTCTGTATTTACTTTTAACATCATCTGAAAGCATTTCCTGATTTTAGATCATGTGAAAATGTCATTATGAATTCATCGTTTGAAATCGTCCATTATTACTTGAGAAAAATGATTTAGATTGCCTTGAAAATAATCAAGAATGTTTTTTTCCCTGCTCCTTTTAAATTGCCATTATTACACAGTCTTTCTTTAATATTTTATAAAGATATTTTATGTTTTCACTATTCTAAAATGTGTGAAATAGTAAAAATGAGAGAATCTCTTTAATGAGTAAGTGTGTCCATAGTTTTGACTTGTCAAATAAGAGAAAATGTTGTTGGCAACTGATGACAGTATTCTTCTGTTCTGTGTTTTACTCACAGAACCATCATCTATCTGTCCATCATATATGTCCTTGGTCATGTGATAAAGTCTGCTGGAGCCATTCCAGACGTGGGAGACAATAACGTACACATGTAAGTTGTGTATAAGTGTGTGTGTGTGTGAATGATCTGTATTAGATGTGTTTTGTATCACATGACATGTCAGTGGTTCATAATAACTGTTGTTTTGTCTTAGAGGTCTGTCCATGTTTGGCCTGATTTTGATTGCGTTTGGAACAGGAGGAATCAAGCCCTGCGTCGCCGCTTTTGGTGGAGACCAGTTTGATGAGGAGCATGTGAGAGAATCATAATGTGCTTTTTTTGCATTCCTATTAAAGAACAGTCATATCGTTGCTTTAGTTCCATAAATGGCAAATTGTAAAAGCATCTTGTGGAAGCTATGTACACTGCACTTGTTTCTCCAGACAGGTAACTAAGCTAATGTAACAAAAATGTTACATTACTCTTCAAGTAAATTTGGACCTTTTCTCTTGGTCTTTTAGTCCTAGAATTATTTTGAATATACTGGCACTGGCATTTGAAGTTTTATAAAAATCTAAAAATGAAATGAAATAAAATATAATTAGGGGCAGCGGTGGCCTAGTGGTTAGGGTGTCGGCCACTTGGTCGGAGGATTGGGGGTTCGAACCTCTTCCTAATAGGTTGCCCTGAGGTACCCTTGAGCAAGGTGCCGTCCCCGTCACGCTCCTCCCTGCGATGGGCTGGCGACCTGTCCAGGGTGCGTCCCCGTCCTCGCCCTGTGTGCACTGGGTCGGACGCCAGCACTCCCCCGCAACCCTGTTTGGGACAAGCGGCAGATAATGGATGGATGGATGGATAAAATATAATTATATACATTTATATATAATTATATTTATTTTGTAAGTCACTGTGGAACTGTTTTTTTTTAGTTGCAAAAAACAAGCCTACTTCCTAAATCATATTCCTATAATCAGTAAAGCAGTTAGATATGTGTTTCCTTTCCAGACAGACGAGAGGAGAAAGTTCTTCTCTATCTTCTACATGTCAATCAATGCTGGGAGTGTGCTGTCCACTGTCATCACACCAATTCTCAGAGGTCAGTTGCATAATCTTGCACATTTCTACTCTGTTGAAGCATTAATGTCATCCATAAACTGATTAAAAAGCTGTCTTTTTAACCTATAACTTTGGCCTGTTTACTTGTAGTTAGCCTATTGTTATTGCCTGGGCTGATTTCAAGCTTTCTACACAGGTGATGTTCAGTGTTTTGGTGGTGACTGCTATGCTCTGGCATTTGGGGTCCCTGCAGCTTTAATGGTCATTGCTTTGGGTAAGTGTGTGGATCTTATCAACGTTGTACAGTTCTGTGAGCAGCACCACTGATGGATAAGTTTAACACAAGTGTCACATTGTACTTGGCTGCCTCCATAGTTTGGATTTGGTCCCCCGAGTTGGAAAAGCTGGCATGTTTGGACAGCCTGTGAATAGTAAAAACCCATACAGATGAGGAGGACGGTTAATTAGTATCCGTCAGCAATATGTAATGTAAGGACATTGTCTTCATTTCTCAGTCAGTGTAAACAAATTTGTATAAACACAAAGCTCATAAGGCCTAGGCAGCCTGGCCATGAACGCAGAGAGCAATTCAGAGGAACTTCAGGATATACAAGCCTGTGAGTTTTACCATATGGCAAATTGCCTTTGTAATATCTAAAATGCTTGATTAAAAACTTGGTTTTTAAATTAAGTTCATTAATATTTGCTACGTTGTCTTACTAAAATGAGGTCCTAGGACTCTGCAGGTCGAGTTATGAATGATAGACTGCTTTACTAATACGTTTGCACAGTTTGGCTACCACTCTTGAACCTGTAAACCACAATGGTTCTGTGAACAATTCCATGGAAGAACTGCTTTGGGTCCACAACAGTATCATTTAAAACAATTAAAAAAACATGTACCCATTAAAGTTAAAGCTTCACTTGATGTAAAAGTTATTTAGTTTCTGTCAAGACATGATCAGTTATGTGGAGATGCTGTATACTTCATAATCTTCACTTTCACATGTTTAATTTACAAGTTTACAATTGTCTTCTATAGTATTGATAAGGAAACCCTTTGTGGTGCCTTCTTTAATAGGTTTAGTGAGGTTCTAGTGTAGAAATAGTGTCTGTCATTTTCATAAGTGATCTCATTTAGAACAAAAGGGCAGTTACTAGCTGTCAGTTAACCTTTCATTGCAGCAATGTCACCAAACGTATGATTTAACACAGAACTGGCTGTTTAAAAAGGGCAGCCTTTTAGTTTAGACTAAAGAGTATGTGTCTGTAAGCCAATGCCCATACATCAAAGTGGCACTCAAGCCTAAAAGTGTTCAATGTTATGTGGCATTTTGGAATGCACCATTGTATCTCTCACATTCATCAACAGTGTGGTGCCAATTTGAGTTCATTGCTATAGAATAGTTCAGCATTTTGTAAATGCCCTAGAGATGTAACGATGGTTTTCATTTTGGCCAAAATTATGCTTTAAGGGATTACTAACATTTGTTCTGCATCAATGAGTATCCATTTACAAGAGTGCTTTTCTTTGTCTAGTGGTTTTCATTGCTGGCAGTGGGCTTTATAAAAAGGCTCCTCCTGAGGGAAATGTCCTTTTGAATGTCTGTAAATGCATTGGGGTAAGAAATCTCTTAAACTTTTATTGATGGACAAGGAATAACAAAGCAATACAAAGGGCTGGTAAGTTTAGTTTTTTGTTGTATTTTGAATTTTGAACAGTTTGCCATACGGAATCGGTGGAGGGGACCCAGGAACAGCCCTAAACGGGAGCACTGGCTAGACTGGGCAGAGGAGAAGTATTCAGTAAGGAATAAAGAAACCTCTTGATTATGTAAACATTTAAATGCTAATGAGCTCTAAATGCAGCGTTCCTAATTGTTAATGCGTCCTGTATCCTTCCAGAAACGCCTCATTGAAGAGATAAAAATGGTACTCCGAGTGCTGCTTCTCTACATCCCATTGCCAATGTTCTGGGCTCTCTTTGATCAACAGGTACATGTTTCGTTTCTGACTTACAGACTACTGGCATACATGTTACAAGCTGAAACGTTGCCGTAACAGTTTAAAACAAAGGATCAGCTTTACAGTGGGTGGACATCAACAAGACAACATGTTCTAATGAATCATTTTAACTGGCTGCTAATGGCACATCACAATGCATTTCCTAAAAATAAGCAATTCTCACTTTGTTTAATGCCAGGGGTCTCGTTGGACTCTCCAGGCCACAAGGATGAACATGGATTTTGTAAGTCTGTTGTCTTTTAAATGTATTACATAATACAGATGGTCATTTGTTATTCTTTCCCTGGAAGGCTGACGTTCTGTCACTCTGGATAAATACCGTAAATGTTCATTTCAGCAGTGAATAGGAAGACAGTCTCTAAACAGTCATACGTTATATTTTCTAACCTTGTGGTTTTTTGTGTCTTGCACAATGACATGACAGCATGTTAGTAAGAAATGAGTTTGACTCGATTCCGTTTTTGAATAGTGAGACTATTGTTGTTTCAAAACAACATCCAGGATTCACAGACTGAATCACTACATTTAGTGTACATACTTAGTCTTTTCTTTGAGGGAAAAATGTGAAATGACATCATTACAACTCACCACCACAAAAGTGTGGCATCACCCTGTTGATGTAATGGCATGAGGCGTTGAGAGTCATTTTCTAGGTAAGATGAGAAACAGTTCCCTGTCTACACACCTGCTGTCTGCTGGTTCTTAATCACAGACCTTCAGTACATACTCAGCACAGTATTCAGAGGCAGACTTAATACTGAAAATTGCATTTGTGTAATATTCTCTTATCTGTCATACAAATAAAGTATCCATCAGTAAGTCTAAGTCTACCTTCATATACTGTCCTTGGACTACTTCCAGAAAAAAAAGTTTTTAATTTCCATTCTTCTGTTTACCATGTACAATTCTTGAAAATAACCACTTTTTTAGATAAGGCCAAAGAAGTTTTGAACAAACAGCTTTGAAATTTTTCCAAGGCCTGCTATGTGTCTCCAAATAGCCTGCAGTTTGAGAGCCACTCCATAACATGAACTGGTTTAAGTGATCGACATATTGTAAATGTTTCTTCTGCCTGTTGCAGTAAATAAGGGGCAGCGGTGGTCTAGTGGTTAGGGAGTTGGCCACAGGATTGGAAGATTGTGGATTCAAACCCCTTACCAGTAGGTTGCCCTGAGGTACCCTTGAGCAAGGTACTGTCCCTGTCACTGCTCCCTGGGTGCTTTCATAACTGCTGCACAGTGTTTGCATGGGTTAAATGCAAAGGTCCAGTTTCATTGTGCTGTGCTGTGCTGTGACCTTGCAATGACAAGAATAGTCATTTTCACTTTTAAAATAAGTATGTAATTCGCCAGAATGAAAAGTTTCCTATTCTGTCAATCAGCGGAAAAATCCTGTTTGTGTTTTACAGGGTGGAGGGTTTATAGTAAAGCCTGATCAAATGCAGGTAAGACCTATACTTACATATCCAAAAAGCTTCCCTTGCACCTTTTATGGCTTAGTGAGAGCCCACTTTTTATGACAGATGTAAGAAATTATCAGAATCTTGAGCAACAAAATTTACTGTCATCTCTTTTATAAGCAATATATTTTTATGATTTTTGCTTCATAATGTTTATTGTGCCAATGCATTTAGACTAAATGTGTTCGTTTACTCATATTCCATTCATGTTGTTAAGATGCTGAATGCTTTGCTGATTCTGGTGTTCGTCCCTATCTTCGACATGGGTGTGTACCCTCTAATCGGCCTCTGTCGAATCAAGCTCACGTAAGTGCAGACAAAAGTTATGCGCCCATGTGAAATGTGAAGCACAATAAAGTTTTTAATAGCTTTAGAAGAACATAAAAAAAATAACAGTTCAAAATGGCCATGGACTTTAGGGTCACTGGTTATAAAATGTGCTGTAAAATATGTGGTACTTACTCATCCAGTCAGCAGATGCCATGGTGTCCTTTGCTCATGTCTATGACAGTGGTTATATGTGCTGGTCTATATTAGTTATTCATTATCACGTTTGGGCAAAAAAAAAGCTATTAGAGTTCCCATTCTGTTTAAGGTTGCCTTTAGGTAGAAAAAGTAAACGTTATGTTATAACATTATATATATATTGCTGAGTATGCCACGTGGTCCAATTTTTGTCACATACAAATTAAACCTTTGTAAGACTATAAAAGGACCCTTATTTTTATTTATTTTTATATCTATACGCCAATAGAGATAATTGTTTTAATACCTATTAAGAATTCCTTAAAGAAAAAGTGGCTGTATTTCAAATCTAGTTAACATGTTAAAGGAATAATAATATTATTAATAATAATAATAATAACAATAACAACAATAATAATAATATAACAACAACAATAATTATTATTATTATTATATACTAGATGTACCCACAATAATAATAATATAACAACAACAATAATAATAATTATTATTATATACTAGATGTACCCACAACATGCCCATGATGTTAATTCTCTATGAAACACGATAACCTACACCTCTGCCTTCTTAAAAGTCATCATCTAACATTTTTAAATCATCTTACTAATATTGTCCGCTTCTTGACGTTTGACTCGGCCCTATGGCTGTTTATATACACAAAATTTACATTCTTGGCATTTGGTTGAAGCTCTTTCGTTGAGGGTCTTGCTCAGGAAGCCAGGAGTTGGGATTCGAACCTGCGACCTCTTATTCAAATTCAAACTTCATGTCACGCTTGCACTTTCAGACCTCTGAGGAAGATGGCTACAGGAATGATCCTTGCTGCACTTGCTTTCTGTGCTGCAACTTTGGTGGAAATTAATGTCATTGTATGTATATCCCTACACATTTACCCAGAACCTCTTTTCATTTTAATATAAATAACTACTTCAGTAATTGTCAGTACTGAGAATGTGTTTCTCTCATAGAAAACTGTTGTGGAAACTCCACCAGCCAATGAATCTCTTTTACAAGTTATTAACCTTGTTGATGGAGATGTCTCTGTACACATTCCAGGCCTAAATGTCTTTCCTGAGCCAATTAAATCATATGAAGTGAGTGAAAGCCATATTTTTTCCTTATGTACTTTAATATTTATTAGATTTATCATCATTTCCTCCTTCATCTGAATACTGCTTTATTCAGCCATCAACGTGACTGTTGTGGTACCTTTATGCCAAGTAGACGTGCCAGATGTTTTTAATATCACCCGTTTCCCAATTTCATATTTGTCATCGGTAGAAGTGAATTGCACTGTTTTTTCAAAATTTCAGTTAACTGGTGTTCAGAGTTGTCGAAAGGTTATACAATACAAATATAGCCCTTTTATTTACTATGCAAAACAAGTGGACCTTTACACCTTCTGCAGTGTAATAGAGGTAAAGCTAAAAAATATCCTGCAATATCATACATCCCTACAATGATAACAATTTATAGATTTTAGGGCAAAACCTTCCCTTGAAAGTGTTTCAAAGTGAAACAATTACTCAGAGAACAGGCAGCATATTGATCACATTTCGTGTTACGTCCAAAATCTTTTACATCAAACTGCTGTTCATTGTAAGCGCTGAACACTGCAATATGTACAATTCCTCTTTAGGAAAAGGGCTTATTTAAAAAAACAAAAAAACAAAAACCCCACAGTTTTTCAGGCTTTTTCTTTGTGCCATCAGGATCCTCCAGGATACAAACCTCTTTTCCTTGGTGACGTTAACACCTACTCAATCAATGTCACTTACAAAGGACTGAATCACTCATGTCTTCTTAACTTGGAAGGGGAAAATGTTTACAGTCTCATCATATATGATGGGATTTCATGTAAACTGGTGAGTGTAAAACATTCCCCAGTATGTCTGATACTAATGATAAATAAGTTTTATTGGTCTTGCAATGACATTCAGACTAAATTACATTGTTATTTCAATGAAGCGCCGTCTTCTGTTTTAGTTTTCAAAGCAATTTTTTGTCATTCAATTGCAGGTGAAAGATAGCGTTACAAAATCGGATAAGGGAGATGCATTTGTGAGGTGAGATGCAGTTTTAAAGAAACATAAAAGCAGGCATATTGTGACATTGTGCAAGAACGAAGAACTGTTTTGTTCCCTGTTTGTAGTCAAATTTTAACTTCATTGCAGTTATCATTTAGCCAGCTGTCAATAGTGTTACCTGGATTGTGTTACCTGGCACTGTATTACAGTAAACGTGTAGCTGATGTTTAACTTTGCTTTTTATTTCCAGATTTATTAATACCCGTTTAGACACTGTGAATATAAGTGTAGGAAGGACTGCTTTCCAGGTATTAGGCAATTACAGTGTTTCTCCAAGCTTAGACATTGAAAGAGGAGTGTAAGTACCTTCTAACATTATTATTTTGACTTACTTAACTATGATAAAATAACCTTTCTTTAGTAACATCCAATAAATCAGGACACATTATCTCTTTGTGCACAAGGGGGTGCAACTGAACCTTAATATGATTTCTTTCCTTCTGAGTTTCCTGTTCATAATCTGCCTGAATTAGGTCAAGGTATTGGGCCCTAACAAACTTACACTTGTTGCTGCATTTCTTCTTTACAGATACTCAAAAGTTGAGTGCATATCGGACACATCAAAAACACATCACATTGACCTGGGACTTCTTGACTTTGGTGCCTACTACACTGTCATCCTCAGAGGGGTAAATATTATTCAGTGGTCCCAGTAGTTAATGTTTCACTGCAGAATTTAGGCCATCAGGTTTATAGGTTTATTTTTAATTTGAAGAAAAGGTTTGCTGTTAATGTTTCTAAGTAACCACAATCTCTGGCACAAGTGTAAGGACTCATTCATTCCAGTCTTGGGATGCAAGAGTCCAACATAATTTGGTTAATTGTCTGCTATAAACAAAATCACTAAAACCTGCTATTTAACTCATCGTGTGTGTTCGACCAGTGAAATGACCAAGCTGTGATGGGCACTCTCCATGACCCCTAGTTTGGAAGTAAAAATATCAGAAATAGGAGTCATTGCACAGTTACATTTTAATAGGCATTGCACTTAGTGCAGCAGCAGTTTTACAGTGGAAAGATGTTCTTAAGACCCAAAAAGAAGGCTTTAGATGAAAAAAGTCTGAGAACTGCAGTCTTGGTGGTCTTTTCAAAAAAAGGTGTTTATTCTTGCATAGATGTACAAGTTTTAGAGGTCAATCCATATTCTGCATGTCTCCCAAACCAGAAGCAATGATGATCCAGACTGAACAGTAGAGAAAATGCAGTGTGATACCAAGTTGGTTCATCATGTATGTGCTTTTTAAACAGGATTCAGAACTAACATGGAACAAGATGGTGGACGTCCAGCCCAATAATTTCCACATTGCCTGGCAGATCCCCCAATATGTCCTTATCACTGCAGGAGAGGTTATGTTCTCCATCACTGGTCTGGAATTCTCATACTCACAGGTAAGTCATCAATCAGGTTTTCACTTGTCAAGTTCCATTACCTTCTGTTGCTAATGTCAATGCTCTCGCTCTCGCTCTCACTCTCAGGCCCCAGCCAGCATGAAGTCTGTGCTGCAGGCAGGATGGCTACTGACTGTGGCTTTTGGAAATGTCATTGTGTTGATTGTGGCAGAAGGAGCTGGGCTGCAACAGGTAAGCCAGTATGTTCTTTAAATGACACTTGGTTTGACACTAGACATATTAAAGCAATGTTAAAAATTCTGCTCTGTACAGCTGAAAGATTTCTTACCACAAGAAACAGCTCTGTGATAACGGGCAAACCATTAAATATAGAAGATTGTTAACGGTCTAATTCTTAATGTTTTTGCCATCTACAGTGGACAGAGTTCTTGCTCTTTGCTGTTTTGCTGATCGCTGTCAGCATCATCTTCTCCATCATGGCTCATTTCTACACATATGTCGACCCTGATCAGCTTGACAAAATCTTCAAAAATAATGCAAATGAGGGCCACATGGATGACTTAAAGAAAAATAAGAAAGAAGAGAGTATGCACATGAAGGATATCCCAAAGGCCACCAAGATGTAACAAAACCTTTCTGTCCTCATCCTTGCAAGATATTTGAATGCACAAATAAAAGCAAGCTAATCATGTCAGACTGGGAAACGATATTCACTGGACTCTTTTTGGCAATTTCTTTTTTAATAGATCTCTGTTACTCAGGGATCACCCCACAGTTCAAGCAACATAAAAATTTTTTTTTTTTAAATAGCATTTTATAAAATAAATTAATGGATGTATTTATCTTTAAATCTTTATAAATACATACCGACTGGTGTTTGTACATTCTGAAGTCAATTTTTACAGTGTAAGTAGTTATAAAGTTTTATGTACTTTTGTAACCATCATTGATTTGGAAGAGAGAACTATAGAGTGACTTCATTTAATATCTGGCACAAATCACATTATGATACAATTAATGTAGCTCTTTACAAATATCAGTCAATGCTGAACTATGCTTGTGTCTGCTTTTGAAATGCGTAAATAAAACATTCTACAGAATTTCCCAACTGTGGCAAAAGTTTTTCATCAGCCTTTTTATTCATGTCCTGTTTCAAATAGGCCTTTCTATGTTGTACATTACAGTAGCAAGACAGTAGAGCTGCATCTGAGCCAAAGGTCTACAGCTGCAGGGCCCTCAACACTTGACTTTTACGTAGCAATATGAATGCTAGAGAGAACCAGTGCGTAATGGTACTCTCGGATTCATCCAAACAACTGAACAGTTTGAAACATTTTATCTGGGGTGCATGTCAGCATATAAAATACAATAGGAAAGACTTTCAACTCTGATTTATTTCCTGACAAGCTCTTTTTGTCTGTCCAACATCAGTTGTGTTACCAGGGTGATGACATCAGGATGCAACAGGCAGTCTAGCACGTCATTTGTGGATAAATGGCTTTGTTTATCACTATCTCCTCCATCTTCTGCTGGTGCTCCTGATGTCCAAAGTGCCTCTTCTTTCTCTTGAGTATCTGTAGCCTGAAGCTTTGTTCTATATTCATTGGAAGAGTGGGCACTGTCTTTGAACAAGGAAGTCTCTTTAAGTTTTGTGACTTTTTGTTTTTGAGACTCGTCTGACTCACAGATGACTGGAATTAGGTGAGATCCAAAGGGAACTGCAAATGAAGGGACAGAGTGAGCATTTGCCTTTGAATGACCTGTAGAGTCCCGTTTCAAAGCAGTGCTGCTAGATTGGCACGTGAAATCGAAACAGTCTTCAGCATGGGTGCTCCTTTTATCCATGCAAGCCTTTACTGCCAGATTCAAATACTGCATGTTTTCATCGTGTGAAGAGATCCTTTCCTTTAAAACAAGGACACTTTGGTTAGGATCGTGGCTGTCTAATTACAATATGTATAAAATTTTCAGTTCAAGCTCCATTTACGTAAAGGTCAGTGTATAATTATTCATAGATAATCACGGCAGTTGATGCAGCTTGTAGTGCAGTGTGACAGGCACAGTGTCCTTAATGCTGCCATCCACTGCATTCCTAATCTTACGGCTATTGTTCAAACCTGGGCCTAATCCAACAGGCAGATTCCTCTTTTTCAGCCATGTGTAGGCTGAGTACAAAGGGAGTACCAACTGAAAACAGGAATCATGAAGGGTTTTATGCTCACCATTGCTTCATTTGTCAAGTCACTTATTAAAAGGGCAAAAAATCTTTTGATATTCTGAGAAGTACACAATACATCCAAAATAATAAACATTCCTTATTATTACACCCCAATGGCAAAAGCATATTTGGTTTGGGGAAAAAAAAAAAAATATATATATATTTCTTTACAGTTTAGATTGTTGCCATAGTGAATGCTGCTCAGATCTAGGAAGGTGAATACCTCAGTAGGGTTGAGCCAGCTATCCCTGTTGTCAAGGCTTGGAGTAGTCTTTAGGGCACAGATGATGGTCTTGACAAGCGCCTCTTCTACTCTTGCCTCATCATCTACCTCCTGCAGTAGAACACAGAAAATGACCACCAGGGGACTCTGCAAGTTTAATCATGCTTGATATTTATCCTTTTATAGTCCTGTGACATAGACACAATTGATTGTTCCCTTGACCTTGCAGGAAAGGCCAGGGGCTGGTAGCACTAGAGAAAATATACTACTGAGCATTTATGCAGTGCACATTTACAAAATCTTACAGGCCCCATATAATTCAATATATGGAAATTAAGCTGCAAATACATGGTGTCCCAAAAACATGAACTTTCTAAAAACATTCACATTAAGCTTTCTATTAAGCTTGACCCTAACCATTAACATTGATGTAGAAGAGGTGTAAGAGCTCTTCAGCAAAGACTTTTTTAGTAACAATACAGGGATAGAGGTAATTTATGTACATAATCAGGCTTAAAGGCATTGTCTGTTTAATTCCAATGGATAAAGAAATGAAATAAAGTAAAAAAAAAAAATGTAAATAACCACAAACAAACAAAAAAAATTTTATGGCACAAAAGCCCAAACAGAAAATATTGGTAGATTCTGGGGAAATAAGCATGAGAAAACTGTAGTGCTATCTTCTCTAGTAGCTGTTCTTAACTAAAACCTACACTTCATCACACTGCTTGCATGGTTTCCAGAATTGACTTTATGGCTTAAATCTTTGGGAAAGATTTTAAGACCTAAAACATATTAAATTATTAAAAATGCATAATGACATGACTTCCAAATTCTGACTTTATACAACATAACAGCTGCACTGACAGCAGGACTATCATGGTATATGGCTAAGGGAAAAAAAAGTGAAAATGACTATTCTTGTCAATGTGAAACGCAGCACAGCACAACACAACGAAATTCAACCTCTGCATTTCACCCATACACACGTGCAGCAGGGGGCAGCTATTGAAAGCGCCCGGGGAGCAGTGACAGGGACTGTAACTTGCTCAGGGTACCTCAGGGCAACCTATTGGTGAGAGAATCAAACCTACAATCTTCCAATCCAGGGCCAACTCCCTAGCCACTAGGCTACCGCTGCCCCAAGAACAAAAATGCCTTACCATATCCATCCAAGAGTTCACACTGACAGTCACTGGGTCAACTGATTCCACATAGTGCCACCAATGTCTTGGAACAAACAGAACCTAAACAGACAAAGAAACATTATTTAGGCACATAAGGGAAAACACAAGAGGCTTCTAAGACTGAAAGACAAATGATTAAAACAAAAAGGTCAGAGATAAGTACTAGGAACTACACAGTATGAATTACACACTTAAATAAGTGTGTATTGATTTGTTTAGAAAACATAAAAAATCTGGACGCTTGACATTCCAGGACAGAGAATTCACGGAGCATGCAGACTTTTGGGCTTTTCCTCAAGTGTCTCTTAAGACAGAGACAACAAATGGACAGAGAATGCCAATATTCAGCTCACCAGTAGGGGTCAGCTGGAATCTATGTCAAGTTGTCCAACTCGGGTTATACTGAGGACAATCATTGAGAGATTTCTTCATTGGAAGTGGCAGGGCCTAATAGATCATTGAAGAGCTCCACTCAGAACGCTGCACTTTAATGAACATTCCTTTTGTTGGTTTCAATACATAATGTTTACTTTGGGGTATTTCATTTCAGCAATGTCATTTAGACTGACAAGGGAATTGTTGGGTATGTATTAAGACTGAAAACTAGCAACAAGCTATTGAACCCTGGCAAGCAAACATGCAGTCAATGTCTAGAATAGGACGTCCAGCTCTGGGGCTGAAGAATTGGTGTGCTGCAGTTTGGTGATGGACTCACCTGGTTCAACTCACTTGTTAATTGCCAGGTTTAATGAGTTTGTTTTAGGAGGGTAATTACCAAACTATGCTGCAGACCTATCCTCCAAAATCGGAGTTGGGCACTCTGATCTAGAATATAAATCTAGAATAATCTAGAATATTCCATTCAAAAAGCACTCTGATATTTCAGATCATTTTACTGTTCACTTTCATGGATATTTTTGCCTTGTAAGAAACAGTCATGTTTTCATTTACTTTAAAAGAACACTGCACCGTGCGGTTCAATAGTCATTCAGTTTAAGAGGAAGAGAAAAGTTACAGCCCATTAAAACAGCACAAGATCTGCTCCTCAAGTGGTTAACTAGCATTGTCGATCACTCTCTGAATTTGAACAAATTGGGCAAGCTTTTAGAGCAGACATTTTGTTTATGACGCCAATTAAACATTTGAGTCAGGCTGTCCTTTTAAAACAGCCATTTGGCTAAAAAGGCATTGTATCTTTCTTAAATGAATGACACTTCGATTGTGCATTTTTCGTGTCTATGACGTTGATTAATCGCTGCTATCTTTAGGCCTTCCTCAATATTCTTAAGTAAGTTGTTGGCAGGATTGGGTCCTTGCAACATGGCCTGGTGGTTTCACATAAGTGAGGAAAAAATTAATCTGTAGAAAAACAACTCAGCTGAAGGCACTGCAGCAGCATTTTTCTTTTGTTTGTTTCAGGCACATTTATCAGTGAGGATCAGAGTGAGTATGCAGGTCTTTTCCTAAGCTCCTCCATTTGTAAGGTGTGGCTGTATATTTGGAGCTTGGGCAGTGGAGCAATGTTAAGATTGCTCTGTGAGAACGGACGTGTGTGTGTCTCCTGTCTTCATTAGTATGCTGTGGAAAGTGCATGCGCTCCCTGAGAGCACACTAGCTGTGCTGGACGGCCACTAATTGCCTTGCCACCGTCTCGCCTCTCAAAAAGTGAGAGCAGAGAGGCTTCACTGACGCTGCTGGAATCAAAAGAAGGTGGATGTGCACATGCACACCCACTTATGTACCCTGCTGACTGTTTCAACTCTATTGTTCACACTGAGTAGAAAGATAGCAGATTGTTGGGATATAGCATCTCACGCATGACAGCGTTGAATAAAAATGTCTTTGTAAATGTTTATTTAATTAATTTATTTGACTGAAAAGTCTCTACACTGACAGCATGCAGTCAGTTCAAACATGTGCTGCATTAGAACAGCTTTTCATCAGAAAATAAAACAAACAAACAAAAAACAATCAGCTGCTGCTGCTCTCTTGCCAAGAATTGACATGGTTAAATGTTAAAAAATTACAGGGGGCAGCAAACTAGAGGACTGCGGAAAAGTTTAAATATTTCAGAAGAATTGATGCAACTGTGTACAACACCTCAGGTCAAATTATGTCTTTTGTCATTTCTCTGAGTGAAAATGAGTTGACAAAAAGGAAGTGCAGAAAAACTGAAACATGACACGTTCTGCAAATTTCAGTTCATTTATTTGGATTTAACTTCCATGGATAAAAGCAAAATATAGCATATGTTAATTTAATAATGTTTTAACATTAAATGTGGGATAAAATATGAATAGGTGTGTTCTCTGAAGAGAATGGGCACTTATTCTCACAAAGAAAATGAAATAACAACTAAACATGTCATTTGACCCGGGATATATACATGGCTGTATCTCGTGTTATTTCACTGTGTTATTGCTGCCATGCAACACTGTGTTTGATTTGTATGCTACAAGTGTTCTCATGTTCATATTTCTAATATATTATATATTTGTAAGTGCATTTCCGGAATAAAATGATGGGGAAAAAGATTACTTCAAACCTGTTTATGACTGTTTAAGGCCTGCAAGATAATTACTTCACCACTGCTCATGAACACAAGCTCGCCTTTATTTTCACTGTTTCAATTAATTCTCTGAAAAAACAATGCTTTCATTTGAATTGTACACACAATACTTTACCTGACCTGGCTGCAGTGTCACCACGTGAGCCCTGGCTTTTCTGAAAGCAGGAAATTTGTAGAGATCAGGCTTAAGCACGTTGACTTGGCTGAACACACTGGACTCTTCATATGGAATTCGTGTTGGGTACAGACATTCTGCATCTTCAGGGGGGAAGAGATGCCATCTTTTTCTGAAAAAATATAATGTTTTTAAATCATCATTATTTAATAATAATAATAATAATAACAACAACATCAGATGTGTTAAATCATACATTTATTTATGGTTTCGATATTTTCTTGTTGAAAATTGCACTTCACTAAAAAGATCTCCTCTAGACTTGTATGGGACCGTATAATAAGAGAAAATTATATTTTTTATGTGTTTGATGACAAAAAAGGGTATAAGTTTATGCAGTTATACAAATCCGCTTTGAAATGGAAAAGCAGTTCTATCATCTGTGGATGTGAGGTAGTAATTTTGCTATGTGGCTTATTTAAGATGCTCAGTAACTTCTAATATAAACAGAAACTAAACATTAGACTATTTCTTTGGCTATGTATTGTGTGGTTGTTTATCCATCATTAATGCTGTTTTACTTGGGGGTAGCAGGCCATGTCTCTGCACCATTACCTGCCGTGGATTTGAAACACAAGATTGCAGCCATAGGTGTCAAGGTGACATGGAGTATTAGCTCCATTAGTACCAATCCATAGAGTGCTCTCTCGCCCATCACGACCGGGGTAGCCAAAGTCTGACCACACCAAATCCTGCAACAGATCATTCATTGGGCTTTTAAAATAAAAATGCACTATTAATAGCTATATTATGAATATATAAACATTTACTATATAGCTTAACAGCAACAGAATAAACAAAGATCGTACCACATCTATTTCTCCATGGTAGCATAATTGTAATGCAGAAAGACGAATAACAATTTTACACTTGCACTTCCATACTATATTTCTAACGATCTGATCTGTCAATCATCTTTCAAACTAACAAAAACAAGAAACTGAAAAATTGCCCGAGGATGCTGCCCAGCAACCTAGATAATGAAACCATTATCATTTCCAGGAGACTGTAAATGACAGACTGTGCAATTTAGGCGCTCAGCAACTTTTAAATGGCACTATTCATCATTTAAGAAAAGCTCATGTCTGCCAGTCTCACAGGGCTTGGCTTTGGCAGAACTGCTGTCAAAAGAAAGAACACTGGCAGCTCACGAGCATTTATTATCATTTACAAAGAAAGAGAGAGAATGCCAGAGCCACACACTCTTGTCAAAGCAACCTTTGGGCAAACTAGTGCAGCCTCTTGACTACCAATGTCTGCAGATTGAACATCCCAAGGCACCATAGGGTCTGAAGACAAGAGCTGGAAATACACACAGTGATTTATTGCTTCATATTTAAGAGCAATTCTGTGAGTTTTCAGAGCACTTTTGGAGATGCTTTCAATTCCTCTAATATACAGGGAATATTCTAAGCACAGAAAGCAAGGGAATATCAAAGACTATTTATACTGATAAATACTTCATGAAAAACCTTTCAAAAGGAAGTGGGCAGATAGCAAATGGGGTAATGCCAAAATGATGACAAAGTTTCCCACCCCCATATAATAATTTAATGTCGGTGGCCCTTACTAACAGATATTTCCAGGACACACTACAGCTCCAAAACTTAATACTGAACATAGAAGCATGGTGACCCTGGCTGCCATTTGTGTGAAAGGAGTCCAAAAATGTCTAACAATTTTAAAATATCTTCTACACTTTTCAACATAATGCAATTCATTAATGCAATTCATCTTTGGAGATCAAAGCAAAAGAGAAAATGTATGAATTATTAAGACAGCTGAATTAATTATAATGCTAGTGATCAAACAGAAATGTATACATCTCAGTCTAAACAAATATAAATGTGGCTGCTCAAAATGTATAGCATCTAAACTGATCCCTTGAAAATTACATTCACATACATTTCTATTGCTAACAGCACTCAAAAGCAGGTCTAGCCTTGGTAAAGCAATGCAATGCAAATAATCATTAAAATAAAAAAAAGTTCAGGTAATGTATATGACACTCTTAGATAAGATTAGAAGATAAAACCACAGGTCAAGTTACCGTAAACATGGTGGCCTTATCCTGGAAAAGCAGCGCAATGTACTTATAATCAGCATAAGCCCAGTGCTCTGATAGAGGGTAGGCAGCGAAGGGGCCTACAGATGAATCAGTACTTCCCCTGGTCCAGCACATAAACTCAGCAAGGGTTGCTTCAACATATAAACATTCGGTTTCAAAAAGAGGACCTGGGAAAGAAAAAAAGAAAACAGAATTACAACCTAGGATATACAGAAAGAGAAGACAGGAGGCAGAGCTGGAAGTGTCAGAGTTAAAGATGCTGAGATTTTCGTTGGGTGTGACGAGGACGGACAGGATGAGAAATTAGTATATTAGAGGGACAGCTCAGGTTGGACGTTTTGGACACAAAGTGAGAGAAGCAAGGTTATGCTGGTTTGGACATATCCAGAGGAGAGACAAGGGATATATTGGGAAGAGGATGTTAAAGATTGAGCTGCAAGGAAAGAGGAAAAGAGGAAGACCAACGAGGAGGTTTATGGATATGATGAGAGAGGACATGCAGGTGGTGGGTTTGAAGGAGGAAGAAGCAGAGGACAGGAAGAAATGCAAAAGGATGATTCGCTTTCAGAGAAAGAGAGAGAGAGCAAGAGAGCGAACGTGCAAGAGAGAGAGAGAGAGAGAGAGAGAGAGAGAGAGAGCAAGAGAGCGTGCGTGCAAGAGAGAGAGAGAGAGAGAGAGAGAGAGAGAGAGAGAGAGAGAGAGAGACCTGCCATCTCTAGGAGGCCTCAAAGTCCATTTCAAGCCCACAGTTGTTCATTCTAAATGCAATTCATATCAATTCAGTACAATATCTGAATAAATCCCCAATCTTAAAACATGCGGTTATATTTATCCACCATCTTATGCCTTTTGTAAGTGGACGTTTCAATTAAATGATGAAAATGGCTGGATTCATCTCTTGTTTGACTGTACAATATGTCAGTTCCTATGTGTGAACAGTAATGATGTACCAAATTACTTTTCTGACAGAGGCTGTGCCTCTTTTCAGAAATCATTGCTCTAAAAATTGATTCCGCTGTCAAAGTAACCATCACAGTATTGAAAGATATGACTTCTTTTGGCATGCTGTAAGAGTAAATCATCAGCTTATAGAGCTTTGTCGACAAAAGCAAGCTTCCTAGACTCTCCAAGCCCAACTTTTAGCTGACTTTATCCTTAATGCAACTTTTCAAAGTCTTTCTCTACTGAGAATAAAGGAATAGAAGGATTTTCTATAATTATGAATGCCACAAGTTTTTACTTGCAAAACATTTTTGTCTGTGATCTCTCTATGCTGTTATTTACATCAGCCACATTAAAAAATTACAAATTGTAATTGTAAACTTCCAAACCACAGACATAAGCTTCTAAAATATTTTAACAAAGCTAACTTAAAACAGCAATGGAAGATGGAAATATGGAAGATGGCTGAGAGAATTAGTTTTCATTAAGGCACAAGAGCTTGAGGTTAGACAAATAAACGTAAACTAAAATGCATTTCATATAAGTTTAATAATTATGGACCAGAGCTCCATTTAAGAACTAAATTCAAAGAAAACATCTCAAATTGTAGTTTTATAATGCAGTTTGAATAAATTACTATTCAAACCGTATTAATCATCTGTACCCCTCAGTCTAGTTCACTACATGTAACCACAAGCTGCTTTGGTGATGATGATTTGATGATCATTTCCAGAAGACGATCATCACCATTCTGCACAAGGAGGATAAGTCACAGAAGCATTTTGCAATTTGTAAATCAAGTTCCTAGATACTATAGGAAAGGTGGAGAGGCACAGAAACACCTGAGCAAGCAATACAGATGAGCTGAAGGTCACAATCAAACCTGTGTCTTAAAAGCACCACAGCAGTGTCGCGAGCAGAGTGCCTCCAAGCTACTTTGATGCAGTAATTTGTGATAAAGGAGCTCCAGCCCAGTTCTGACTTTACATTTTTAAATTATGCTCTTCTGTAACACATCTGAATTGTATTCTGAATATTCTGAGTATTCTGAATTGTAAATCCTTTTGATTGACCTTAGGAAATATTCTAATAATCTGAAATACTGGATTTCTGATTTTTGTGATTTTCATAATCATCACAAGTAAAAAGAAGGTTTATACAACAATACACAGGTAATGAATGTGGAATATCTGAATGTTATCTTTTTAAAAATTTACTTCATAATACTTACATTTTTTGAGATGCATGTTTATGAAGTTTATGAACCATTACTGGGCAATAAGTCTGACTTGCAGTCAGCTTTCCAAGATACAGAAAGGGGTGGAGGTCAGGTATTTAATTGGGAGCACCAAATAAATTATTTCTCACAGAAACTGCAAATCACTTCTTTTTAGACTTTTTCACTTCACAATAAACAATGAACAAGGCAGCTCTAGAAGGGCAGACATATGACAAAGTGAGTTGTTGGAAAGTTGGCATCCTAAACTGTAGATACATTTACATTTATGGCATTTAGCAGACGCGCTTATCCAGAGCGACTTCCATGTCCTAATTACAGGGACAGTCTCCCTGGAGCAACTCAGGTTAAGGGTCTTGCTCAGGGACTCAGTGATGGTAGTGCTTGAGGTGGGATTTGAACCTGGGACCTCTTGAGCCATTGGTCCATAGGCAAATACCCACCGGTCCATAGGCAAATACCCACCACTAGACCACCTTCACCCCAGATACTAAAGATACATATACTTAGTCACATTATTTAGAGTAAAATGACACAATATTATATATCTGTGATTGGCAAAAGTTTTTAAAGCTTTGTTTTATGATCTGGTGTGACAACACTGAAGCAAAAACATCTAAAGAGGCTTCTTCAGAAAACTCTAAAGGGTTCCTAAAATTCAAGCACCACCGTAGACAGTGTAATAATAATATTAATATTTATAATATTATTATTATGCTCACACTTTATGTTGATATCCTAAACATAAGATACAAGAGCGATAAACATAAGCTGTGCAGCGTTTATAACTTAAGAATTGTTGTAAGAATAAGCAATATTGTGTCTTTTTGCTACTTCAGACAAGCTGTAATCAGTGATCCTTACCCCGCTCTTTCTTCCGTTTCCCAATACGAAAACATACAGATTTCTTGCCGAGACAAAGCGCCAAATGCTCCAGAGTCCAGTTCCGTCCTGGCCAGTTATCAGTCATGTTGAGGAAGACAGCTGGTTTATGTAGAAACTGGATGATCTTCTGCACCTCATTTGCACTGAAAGGTTTAGTGGCCATAACTGCAGAGATTCCGGTCAGTCAACCTGAAAAAGCAGTGTCATTTTTCTTGCAATCAAAGTACCTACAATCCTGAAAATATGAACTTAAAAGGTGGGTTCAGCCTGAGCCTAGAGTTTGTAAACAAAATTAAAACTCTCTTTAAACCACCCCACTCTCAATCCAGATCCTCTCATCTCAACATTATGCTTACCGGGCCTTTGGGTCAGTTGACCTAAGAGGCACTTTAGTACTGAAATGTAGATCCCTAACTATTTAACTTTTTCCAATTTAGCTTTACACAAATCACAATCAGATTTATAGGCCAAGGTTTTTACATACAGTAAACTTGGTTTTGGCTGTTGGTCACAACCTAGTAACACAAACAGTGATTAAACTATACACACACACACACGATATACATGCATATATTCACAAAATATACACAATACAGACACAAAATAAACACACATACACACGATACACACCAAACAGCAACTGCACATGCAATTGAATGAACTTAAAAGACCACGTAATAAATAAATAAATAATCGTGCGTTATAATAATAATAATAATAACCTCAAAAATCGGCAACTACACGTGAGTGACTAGTTTACACCAACCGTAAAAGTATAAGCCCTGTTCCTTCTTTTTCCTCCTTGTAAACAAACTCACGTGAGCGGTAACGGGGTGTTTTTCATGACAACGGAACGGAAGTGAAACTGCGTCCATTCGGGCTCTGCGCAGCTGCGAGCCGCCCGGAGCGCCCCTTCAAAATAGATCCAACATGGCGCCCGAAGCGGCGCAGTTACCAAGCCGCGGCGTGACGTCCGCTGATGGGCCCCGCATGCGTGCTAAAGTTTGAAATGTGGCCGTGTTGACAGCGGCTGTTTTGGTTTAATCTCTAACAGAAGAAGGAGATTCTTCCGTATGGTTTTTACCGGCTCGGGGAGGAGGCTTCGTATATTCACACACAGGAGAGAGAAGCGACACAAGCGCAGCCGCGGAGGTTTGCATGGGCGCCGCGGAGGTTTGCATGGGCGCCGCGGAGAGCACGGAGGGGGAAAGGGAGCCGCTGCTCCCCCCCAGGCATCTGGAGGAGACACCCAGTCCACAGCCCGTCAGCAGTAGGGTGTATGGAAGGAGATGGGTCGTCCTCACCCTCTTTTCCGTGCTGGGTTTTTTACAAGGGATGGTCTGGAACACGTGGGGTCCCATACAAAACTCTGCCAAACACGCCTTCGACTTCGCCCCCGGAGACATCGCCTTGTTGGTCATTTGGGGGCCGGTGGGCTACATCCCATGGCTCCTGTTTGTGTGGCTGATGGATAAGAAAGGTGAACTGTTTTTACTTGTATACATGACCTGTTGTCTTCCTTCTCACCGGGCAGCATTCTTTAATGATTGTTTTGGTAAATGTTGTCTGTTGCACGTCATGTTTACATAAAGCACTTTGCTTTGGTTTACCACGTGTGTTTCCCGGGTGATAGGGCTGTAGATCACACCACAGACACCTCTTGGTCTACCTCACAAGTTTACTCCAAAAACTTCTTTCTGGTTTCATTTCTTTTCCATTGATCACGCAGATCTTCACATGAACATCTTTAATCAGGGCACTGGAATAAGATTACTACTGCTGCCACTGGTTTTGGCCTCATTTGTCATGATGTGCTTGATTAGTAATGTCTTAGATCAAGCTAAATGCAGGCCCTGTATCTATACTGGAGTAGAATTATCAGTGCTGCATCAACATTTTCACTGTGCCAAACTCCATATGGGATGTCTGAGAAGGTTTGGTGCATCCTTTAGAACCCGCTCTTACAGACATTTTCTAATTAAAAGAAGTGCATGTGATTTATTCTGAACTGGGTACGAATGGTAGACATCGTTACAGCAGCATGATAGCTGTAAAGTTTCCTGAGAACTGCGGTCACTTTACCAGTTAAACCTCATCACATGATGTTAGTGAGGCAGCCGGTGATTCGCCTAAATTGAAAGTGCTGACTACCCAGTATGCATTACATGAAAATTTGTTACATGGAGCACAAAGTGATCTTGAAGGAGAAATATAGGAGAAACCATCCAGGGAAGGGTATGTCATCAAGTACGTGGTGTTTCCAGCGATACGTACATATGGATAGTGGAGTATGAACAGCAGGATTTTTAGAAAGAATCAGATACTAGGTTTGCTCAAGTAAACAAATTGTAATTTCACATACGATTTTGACATCCAGTCATTATAAAAATAAAGATGTCAGCATAAATCCTTCAAGATTAAAAGTGGTGGAGACAATCTCAGAAGTTCCACCCATGACTTTACAGTCTGCCATCCCCGCCACAAGTTCCTCTTCATAGAGGCTCACAGGTGGAAATACTGTCACCTGCATGCACTGTTCTCTGAAACCAGCCCATGTTAACTGTTACTTTCTGGTTTTAAAAAAAAAAAAAGTAATTTTAGACATTTTAAAAAGCCTACAGTGCACATGATGTATTTTATTTGTTTCAGGGACATTTATTTTGAAATAATTCATTTTAATACTATACATATAAATGTATAATTCAAGTTTAAAGAATAAGAAAATAACTTAAAAGTTGCTAAACTGACAAGTTTAAAAAAGGTCCAACTTTAAAAAGTTTTAAAAGAGTATTTATATTAAACAGTCGTCATCTCAGTACTGACCAAAATGATCAGGATCATAATGTTTGCTGTAACTGAGCAGATTCCCCTTTTTTCATACAGTGAAAAGCATCCCCACTCAGTCAAAATCATGTCTTCTGACACACTTCAAATTTGAGATTAAATCTAGCAGTCATCTCAGATTATCTCAGTCTGCCAGATAATTGTGGTTGCCTTTTCATGTTCTTAAGTGAACATGCAGGTGATATCCAGGGCAGATCTGTTCTACTTGGTCACATTCATAACCTGTTCTGCAGGCACAGCTGACAGGAGCTCTTCTCTCACCTCTTCTTTAAATACTGAAATTTCTTTGCTGCAAACTGGTTACCTGATAATTTCTCCTTTTTAAGGCGGAACTGGCACTACTACACTTGTTAATAGTTATTTTTCAGTGCAATTCCAGTAACACTCTGAGTTTCACTCTGAGTAGCTGCTCACTGGAGAGAATATTAACACAGCGATTAGGTTGAGTGCTCTAGTTTGTGCCGATCAGGTTACAGAGATGTGAAACATACAGGTGCAAACTGTATCAGAAATGATCGTTAATAATAATCACTTGTTGAACTGTGTAATGTTAGTGTACAGATCCGTTTGCAATAGGTTTGACTAGAGCAGTGCACAGTTTGTTTATAGCCTGTGAGCAAATGTGTCAGGACAGGCAGATCAAGCATGTTGTAAGCATTCTTAACACCCCTGTAATGCTTATGGTAATGCAGAACCAAACCCTCTCACAAACCACACCGTTCTGTGGCCTAATTTCAAACATCAAGCTGATTATCCTTATTCTGTTAGCATTTTAATGACCGATTCTAAACACGATTGTGACTTTTTGTTTCAATTCAGGTTCACACAGCTTCTGTGCATTTAAGCACACTTTAATATTTTCACTCCTATTTTCTTTTCATAGCTCCTTTTGCTCTATTTTAAGCTTTCTGAGTCTCTGATTTGCACAAATATTTTTGGCCAAGAAAAAGTAATTATGGAATATTTTATCAGGCACTATCATAGTACTGGAAGCTGGAGGATATTTCAAGGAGCATATACATGATGTAAAGAGTGACGGCATAGCCTTTGAAATCTAATAATAACGGTCCATGTCAAAGCATGCTGTAATATGGTTAGAGATGATTTCTTTATACACATAAAGAAAGATGCATCAAGCCACTGGGACACACCCTGTTTTTAGTGGCAGTGACCTGTCTGGTTATGTGACACAGTAATTAAGTGTATCATGTGCATAGTCATGCTGAGATTCAACTCTTGAACACATATCAGTAAGAAGACGGAATGGTTAAAGATGTCATATAGTTAACATAGTAATATAGTGTTAGATATATAAAAAAAAAAAGTACAGACAGTACATTCATCCGTAGTGTTCAGAACAAAGCAGCCCAGGTAGATTATAGTGTAGCAGTGTGGTGGAGCAGTGTTATTGATAAAGTGCAGAGTGCAACATGAGATAAATAAATAAATAAATACAAGATGAAAATGGTGGACTGGGTAGATATTGGCGGTTTAAGAGTTCAAGAGTCTGATGGCCAGGGGGAAGAAACTATTTCCCATCCTAGAAGTGGAAGCGGAACCTTTTCCCGGATGGTAGGAGGGAGAAGAGAGTGTGGGATGGGTGGGAGGGATCATCCACAATGCTGGTTGCAGAAAAAAACATAAAATAAAAATGCACTTTCCACCTAAAACTACTACCACTGATGGCCTTTTTATGTGCATGTTGTAATATGTTTCATTATTCTGCAAGTTAAAGAGTTTCAGTTAGTGTCAGGCTGCTGCATTCCATGCAGCACCTATTTTGGGTTCAGTAGCGCTGTGAAGGATCGGTGTGCTGATAGGAGCCACAGACACTTGGGCCTCTGCACTCTCCAATAAAATAATTGCAAGCAAAACAGCTCTTTGCCTGTAGAGTCATTCTCTCTGAATAGTTTTCCCTGATTCTGTTATCAGCCCAAGTGGCTGTAAATTGAGTCCAACTTGTTGTTGGTCCAGAGCTGCTGTGTGTTGTGTTTCAAAGGGTCAAGAATGTGCTTGGACGTTCCTGCCAAAAAACAACCGATTTAATAGACAGAACCTACAGTGTGCTGTGTTTGCATCAAGTGATAAAAAGGCCATGCAGTAATTTTTTATGACACAGGCCATACATTATGCCAGAGCTTTACTTACCATGGAGGAATTGAAACTGCCAAAGAGGAAAGTGATGGTTTCAAGCTTCCCTTAAATTCTGGTCATGTGAGGTACATTGGGAACAGACAGGTGGAGAAGGATTTGAGTCAGAGAGGAAGGACTGCTCATGTTTTAAACATTTTGCCCTTTCAGTGGAAAAAAAAAAACACATCGCTGAGGGCTATCTTAACTTGGAATGTTTAGGCTATCTCAAGGACACAGCAGGTCATCTCTAAATTGCCTTTAACAACTTACTGATTTTGCGGTATAGAAAACTACACTCTTAGAAATAAAAATGTCAAGAAGGGTTTTTTTCTGCAGAAGAGCCGTTGAAAAAACCCTTTTGGTTTATATAGGACTTATAGGTTAATATAGGTCTTATAGGACCATATAGGACTTTCTATGGATATTGTTAGCCAACAGGGTGCAGGTAAAAATTGGCCTACTGGCCTCTGATATGATGGAGAGAAGGAAGGTTGATATTTTGGAAGTAAACAGTTACCAGATTGCCGAGTAATTACCACAAAAGTGGGAAGGGAAACAGCTCAAAAGGTAATTGGGGTGTCACCTTGAAAGAAGGAGGATAAGAAAAGCTGGTGGTGGAACCCAGATGTTCAGGAGTGTATACAGAAGAAGAGGCAAGCGAAGAAGAAATGGGATGGTCAGAGATGTAGAAAGTAGACAGGAGTACAAGGAGATGAAGCGCAGAGCAAAGAAAGCAGTGATGAAGGCTAAAGATGAGATGTTTGGTGAATTGTATGAGCGGTTGGACAGTAAGGAGGGAGAAAAGGACTTCTACAGATTGGCTAGACAGAGAGACAGAGCTGGAAGAGCAGTGAAGAGGGTGAAGAATTGAAAGGCTGTTGGTCCAGATGACATACCGGTTTAGGCATGGAGGTGTTTAGGAGAGACGGCAGTGGAGTTTCTAACCAGATTGTTTAACAATCTTGGAAAGTGAGAGGATGCATGAGGAATGTTATAATCAACTTTTATAGCAAATTGTTCAAGGTCTTTTTTTTTTTTCTTTTTTCTTGTCTTTTGGTGCAGGGCTTCGAGCATCTCTTTTGCTTGCAGCCTTTCTCATGGTGCTGGGGTCTGGGCTACGGTGTGTGTCCCTTACCGACCTGCATCTCAGACGCTGGTAAGACTCCCATTCACAATGTACCATTTCACCCTGCATTTCATTCAAAGAAAGACATTTTGGAAAGGTTGAAGCAATTTCCAAACCTTGCTTTGGAAGTCTTTTAATTTAGGGTAAATTCTGTTTTGCCACTGGCTTTCAATGCATGATGCATCACAAGATACTTTCCAAGACACACGGGATACTTGAATGTTTAACAACCTTGCTCTGTTGGAAGTACAGTGTTTTGGCTGCCATGTATTATGCTTTAGACAAAGGACACATCAGGCCAATAAAACACATTCTTGCTAGTTATGAAGGCTTTATATCTCTAATGGGTTTAGATCTGCTGCAGGTGAGAAGTGGTTCAAACTGTATGATAAAAGAGCATCTGATTAGAGTATAGGGATTTGGAGTAACCCCAAGAGTTATTGCTGCATTATTGCGTAGATAATTTCCAGTACAGGCTGACAGCAAATTTTATTTGCTAATTAAAATTTTTATTGCAAGAGTGCACACTTTGTAGGGACCTTATGCTATGCTTACAATAAACAATAGAAGGCATATTCATTTCTTAATAAGGAAGACAGAAAATGTGTAAGCAAGGAAAATGCACAGAAACAAGTAGTAAATTTCAGGTGTTTTTAATGTACATTTCAATGGAGTTTTGCTAGTTCAGAAATATTCATGGTTTGTGTTAAATGCAGAAGATGTTTAAGATCTTAGTTGCAGTGAGTAGTTTCCTCACTGACTATGGTACATGAGCTTTGAGAAATTGTTGATGTTTAAACGAACTTTCCTTCCTTTCACAATAGAACAGCTCCACCCTAACGCTGTTCTTTTCTCAAAATTCTTCTTTTTTCAAACATATCTTTACGGACCGTAAAAACAAAGAGTTCAGTGTTTGTGTCCTCTGCAGCACTTGAAACAACTATGGTTGTGTTGCATCCTTTTGAACGTTTGTGATGTTTTAAGAATTGCCTACACCTGACTTGGATCAAGGCCTAAAGAGTAATAAGTTAAGATACCTTGTAAAAACACTTGTAGATTAGCTGATGATGCACACACTTTTGCATGTTGCATTGTGTTTAAATTAAACTCTTCCACAGGCTAGATTTAGAAATTGGCAATCATGCAATAATATTAATAGTAATGTATAATGTTATATATACAGGTTATCTTCTTTTAGTTAAAAAAAAAATCATCAAAATAAATATTGACCTCAGACTGCTGTTCAGGGATTGTTTGTTTTTTCCCCCTGATTTTTTATTTATTTATTTTTTAAAAATAATTATCATTAAGATTCTTTTGATTTGTTTGTTTTTTCTACCAATACTTTGGTCAGCGTTTATGTTCATCAGCATGGAATCGTTACCAATGAATGCCAGTATGCTTTTTCTACTCCAGTCTATTTGTGAATACCTCACCAATCCCACAGTCTTTCTTTTCTTAGAGCAGTATTTGCACAGCTGATTAAGGTTTGGTAAAGGTTATCTGAATGACTTTGGATATTGGGCGTAATTTCATTAGCCTTGCTACTCTTAATCTGAATGTCTTTCTTATTATATTTAACAGTGAGCTCATTTCAGATGATGTAGAGCTACGTTTTAGGATATCAGATGAGGGCAAAATAATCATATTTCCTAAGTGTTAAGTTGGAATTTGTGTGCTGTGGATTATTAAATGTATTAAGATTTAAATTCATGCTGCTGCAGAATTGCAGTATTATTTAATGTTCATTCTTCTCTACATAAGGTTTTTACTTTTTTCTTGACAGTTGTGTAGATAGATAGCAATAACGAGAAGTTTATTTTAACTGAGGAGAGCAGGACTTCATACTACAAAAACATACATATATACAATCAATGGAAAGGATGGATTATTTTTTTTAAGGATCAGTCCTTATGCTAGAACACTAATGACTAAAATCAGCCTAAATGCAACTTCACTGGTGTAAAACAAAGAACCTAATTTTATTGCTGTTGTAACATATTGACTTTCTTTTTTAATCAAGATCAGGGACCAGGAGCTCTGAAACTATAGATGTCGCAGATCATGTGAGAAACTTCCCTGTGTTGAAACAGAACCCCATAGCTTTGTATATCTTAAAGAAAAATTGATTTAGGGCTGGCATCAGATGTCAGCGTTCGTTGTTAATACAACATTTGGTTTCATCATGTACATCCGCCTCGGTCCAGCATCCCACTTTCATCTGCACTACACTCTGTTTCTGAATCTCAATGTAATTTTATTAAAGGAATGAAAGGACAACGACAATACTGGTTCATTTACACGCAGTCATTCAGTGTAACCCCAGGTTTGATTTAACTCCTGAATTTATGTAGTGTTTTTAAGCCTTTGACTCAGCAGGCTCATAACTAATGCTGCAGAGGTGTTTAAATTCACCATACACACCATGCTTTATGACTTTACATTATTAGAGCCTTTAATCCTCTTTCTTCCTAATGAAAATGAAAACATTAAAATGGCTTACTGCATGGGAAAAGTCATTTTCTTTTACCAGTAGGTGTCAGCACTAGCATTAAGAATTAGCTGAGCTACCTTCTGCCTTAAGAGGCCAGGTTTGGTTGGTGGAGCTCGATAGTTGTCTTATGAAGTGATGAAAACCAGGTATGAATCATAAGGAGCTTTGTTGAAGGAGATGAACTCATTGTTGATTGATGGTTGATATATATTCAGTTACCATGCATCAGGGAACAGTAGAGTTTAGGCGAGCCACTCAAACAGTCAGCAGAGATGAGAACTTCTCAAAAATGGCTGCTATTTGTTTAACTTAGCGGCAGAAAGATTGCCTTAAGGAAAGCTGGATTAGCATGTATGTAAGAATGGTGTTTGATCAGCTCAGTTTCATAGACTTCTTATGAGTAGAGGTTTTTGTAGCAGTTACATTTTTATGTGAGAGTGAGTTTTGGAGATCGATATTTTCTGTTTATAGAATTCACTGCTCTCTCTCTTTCTGTTTCATGTAGAGGAAAGTTGTGTGCCTCAGTTTTCTGTGAAGGAAACACAAGAAAATCCATTTTTGTGATGACCTCTGATTGAGGACGCTAATGATTGCCCCCAAATCAAAGCAGATTGTAATCGTCAGGACAAATGTATGCAAATGGCAAGCAGAGCCCTTGATTAAAGGGTGCTGCTTGGGTGCTGTGGCCGATTTTGTGATTATTTCAGCTATAATGTGTCAGCAGGCACATCTGTAGCCCTGATATGCTTATTGCCATAGCACCATTAGTCCCATGACTTCATCAGAGCATAGAAAATTATCAGCCATCACTGCCATTGTGCACCTGGCAGCTAAACAGAAGCCTATCCTGTTGTGTGGCCCATCGATCCTACACATTTTCTTTTCTTTCTTTCAGTGGCTTTAACATGATTACATTATCACTGCCTTTTGTTCTACAGGTCAGCAACTTGGCAGAGAAATTTCAGTGCGAGGTGGTGAACTCCCTCTTCCATGATTAGCTTTGTTCTGATAGGGGCAATTAATGGTAAATACTGTTCTGCTCAGTAAGCTTCTTTGTGAATGGATGCTAGGCAAGGCAGTCTGACAAAATTGTGTCAGTTGTTAGCTTGGCTTGGAGTTGGGATCAGCCCACATCAGCTCTTCCAGTCAAACAGGCTTTTAAGTGTGGAGTAATGGACACATTCTGTCAGAGGTCCATTTAATCAAAGTGTATTGAGAACCCTCTGTCACTGCTTATCGATATTTGTTAAGTTAATAATCTCTCTAAAGTGCCAACCTCTTGGTCTAAACGGCCAAACTCCCTCATACTTTCCTTTTTCAGATGCCTCTGCCTGACTGCCTTGTCTGGACATGCACTTGCGTATCAGCTGATCTGAAGATAGATCACACAGTTGGGCTTGAGGTCACCCATGTGTGACTTTTTGCCTCCAATAATTAGAACTGGAGTGAATTGGCTCTGTGAAAGGACCTCATTGGCTTGCTTCGATCCAGTGGGTGAAACCTGATGTTATCATGTCCTTATTCTTTCACAGAGTAGTTGGTATCAGTCTTGAAGCCATAATGATCAGCTTTGGGTTTGGGATGTTCAGATCAGCTTTGATCCAAATATGA
Source organism: Hepsetus odoe (assembly GCA_017165825.1). Classification (NCBI taxonomy): domain Eukaryota; kingdom Metazoa; phylum Chordata; class Actinopteri; order Characiformes; family Hepsetidae; genus Hepsetus; species Hepsetus odoe. The sequence continues at coordinate 18,294,924 of CM029369.1, forward strand.
GCAATCAAGTTTGCTCTTAACGCACATGTGTGGCGATCCTCCATATTTAGTCAAAGCTGATTCTCCATCCAGCTCCTGAATAAAGCCTAGTCGTTTATTTATTTCATTTTGGAAATGGTCAAGAAAAGGCTAAATGTAAATTTTGTGATCTCAAATGTGCTGAATTGTCTCCCTTCTGTTTGGAATGGTTCCTTATTGGTGATTTTTCTTGTTCTACACTCATCCACCAAACATTTTAGTTCAATTGTGCATTTCAAAAGAAAAAACACCAAACCAGGCAAATATTTTTATTTAATTTCTTTAATCGCCAGAGTAGTTTTCTAAAAAAGAAAAAGAAAAAAAATTGACACGAATGAAACTTTGCAGTTTGAACCAGAACCTTTTATTATTTGAATCACAGAGTTTTCAAGCTCTGTCATGAAGTATCTGGCTCTTTCTAAATCAGGACAAGGCTAAACTTTTTCATGTTTTATGTGATCAGTTCTACTTTTAAATTTGCTCGATCTATAAAACTCAGTTTGTAGCACCGCAAAGGTACTGTAGCTTCTCATGTTCAAATTTATTTATTTATTTATTTATTCATTCATTTATTTATTTATTTATTATATTGCTCTGTACATATTGTCTATAGCAGATGGAATGGGATTTAGATGAGCAGAACTGCCTGTATTGGCACTGAGATTGTGCACAGGGGACAGGTCAGAGCCCAGTTTACTCAGACAGGGATAAGCCATCAGGAGGCTTCCGGTGAACATCGACTCCTTTTCTTTTTCCTCCATCAGAACAGATAGCAAAAAAAAAACCCTGACTTTTGTCATGATGTCTGATGCAGCTGGCAGCAGTTCTTCAGATCTGTCCCTTTTAGTTGTTCATTTGTACAGTTTTTCATTAATCTGTTCAGATTTTTTTTCTTTTTTTTCATGTCTGGCTTTTTTTAAAGCAATTAATGCTTTGTTGTTTTCTTAAATTGCGTTTTTTGGTCACTTCCTGTCTCTGTAGACAATAACATTTATGCTTACAGCTAGAGGCTTTTCTTTCAATCCCTGTTATTCTTTCATGCCTCAGGTACAGGTCCAGGTCTTAGAAGGAATTATATTCATCATATCTGATGTAAGCTTACTTTTTAAAAAATGTATTTACAGGTTAATTCATGGTGGACAGCTTCTTAATGGTTTAGCAGGTCCAACTTTGATGAGTGCTGGCCCTCTCCTCTCTACTACTTGGTTTGCTCCAGATCAGAGGGCCACAGCCACAGCTGTCGCATCGTTGGTGGGCTATCTTGGGGCAGCATGTTCTTTCTTGATTGGCCCTCTGGCTGTGCCAGCACCCAATGATACAGAAATAGTAAATACAAACACCCACTGGGACCCAGGCAACATCAAGGAGAGGATACAGTATGTTCTTTATACAGGTATGTTTTTAACTATAGAGGATCCTTAAAAACAGCTTGATAAACATGTGTTCAGACCATGTGGTCTTTGGCAAAATTGAAAAGCCATTCAAAGTAAAATGGTTCATGATGCTACCCCTAATACCAACATCAACAACATCAATCATAGCTGACCAACTTTTTACGTTACGTCTCTTTAAAAAACAACTGCTACTGTTCTGCTTAACTGATTCAGAAAATGAAACTATTTAAACGGAAGAAGGAAAATCTAGCCCTGTAATAGAATAAGACCCTGACTTTTTAACACAACATCAAAGATTTGTTCTATTTACCAAAAAAAAGTCTTAGCAGTCCACAAAAAAGGGTAAAACATAATAGGCAGTAAAATTAAATTAAAATGAAAAAATCAGATTTTACACTGAGAATAGAGAAGTGTCCAGCACTTCACTAAGGTAAAATATTCAAAGAGTTATTCTTTATTGTTCACTTTGCAAAACAGGATATTTGTTCATTTGTACAGTTTTTCATTAATCTGTTCAGATTAATTTATTATTTTTTTTCCATGACTGGCTTTTTTTTAAGCAATGGAGGCTTTAACATGCTGATTTATTAGTCGTACCAGCCTCTTTACAGTGTTGTTTCATGTGTAAACACAGAATTCGGCATGATCATCATACTCTTCCTGGCCGTGCTGTTCTACTTCCCCTCTAGACCACCTATGCCTCCCAGCGTGGCAGCAGCAAGTCAGCGCCTTAGCTACAGGAGCAGCATCTGCAGGTTACTGAGGTATGTCGTTTTTTTTTTTTTTTTTTTTTGTTTTATGTTTTTTTTGTTTTTTTAACTAGCTCTTACCATACACTGCCACAGAAATACAATCTAGGTTTGTTTGCAATAATATTCACTGCGCAGCACCTGGTATTATGCATAACTACAAGTGTTCAGACTGTGACGTGTATATCAATTAATTGAGAAACCATGGTTACAGGTTCTTATTACAGTAAAAGTTGTTATCTTACTAATTTACTTTGGGCAAACCATAAGAAGATACTAGATTGCTATTTCTACTGAACATTGAGCATGTAAATATGAGTTTTTGGGCATGTTTGGTGTCGTTGTACATTTTAATATCCCTTTTACTGATAATAGGGCTTGTTTTAAGGCCCATGTACACATCGACACCATGGGGTGTTTGACTCAAGGCCACTTTGCTCCCAGACTGTTATGCTGACCTTTATTTTAGTGAGATTTAGCATTTCCGCAGGAATATTTGCTTAGTTAAGGTTTCACAAGCTTTCCTGCAGTGTGCGGTACCAACTCTCCAACTTGAGTAGCACCAGCCTGACGCATGATCTATCTGTCACCACAACTCTGAAACTGAAGCCCTGACAGTCTCTTTAAGAAAGTTTAGCATTGCTTGCATAATGTGGTTGTTTTGAAAATGTCATGTTTATGATGCCTTTTTCCCTTGACCCACTTACCCTCCAGAATGTGTGTGCATGGGCCTGTTTGTAGTGTGAGAACGGTAACATGAAGTATGGTACAAAACAGAGAAAAATCTCAGTGGGGAAAGAGTTCTCTAAAATTAAGATGCCATATGCTAGTATTTGCATATGTTGGGCTCTCATTCTGCCTTCTTTTTACAAGAACATGTATGTGCTGCGGTGGTGCAGCAGTATGCGATGTATAAATTGACTTTCTGCATCATTGCTCCGAGATCAATATACTCATTTCTACTTCTGAAGAATCCAAGAATGAAGAGATGAATAAGGTCTGGACGTAAGGGACGGAGAGTCTTCATGAATAGGTTTTTGTCATTTTGCACCCTCTGTCTGCTCTGGTTACTTAATGCACATCAAAGACATGGTTTCATCCCCCTAGATTAATTATTAAGTCTTAAGTTGATGCACTGTTCCCAAATGATAAATAGATCATCTTTGTGCATGTGAAGCTGGCCACAAAACTCTTGCCAACTTTGCTCTGATCACTGCGTACAGAGCTCTCCAATGAATCCCCTCTTGATAGAGGTTGTCTATCAAAACCAAAGTGTCAATGTTTACATATCAGAGACTACCCTCTTTGCCTTGGGTGCTTTTGCTTTAACTCAGTTGGATTGGGTTGAATGCTGTGGACTAGAAAGAAGGGAGAGTCCAGAGGCACTGGCACTGGCACAATCTTTTAAACTGCCAACAGTTTGCTACCCTGAAGTGCATCCCTCCAGCTCTGACTGACTGATGCGAACGAACTTTATGCAGGAGACTGAAAGCTCAGAACAGAGTGATGGCCTGTGGGGCTTCTTGAAGGCAGATTTCCATGGCAGTGTTTAGTGATAGCAGTAATTATAATCAAGTTATTCTTCATTTTCAGAGCTATGAGTTTTTCATTTTAGACTTAGACTCAGTCTCCGGAGTTTTAAATACTGCTCCTTAATTGCTTTGAGTTTGATTGTTTGCGCCGGCATCACTCTCTAATGCTCATAATGCCTTGACTTCAGAAAGGCTTTCCTAGAACCATTATCCAGAGCTTGATTAATGTGGTAACTATTATGATGGAATAGTATTAGGGTTAATGGAGTTCAGTGATAAAAATGGCTCTGTGTTGTGGACCATTCTAGCTTCCAGTATGGCCTGCAGAGGACAAATGGCACTTAGCTGATGATGCCTTTGGCTCAGTGGCTCTTCTGAAATATTTCACAAGCAAAGAAATTACCTGGAATGCTTACCTACTGTAATCTAAATAAGCTATTGCTGGGGAAAAAAGGTGCATAGATATTGATTTTCCCTCTGGCGGAAGGTTAATGATACAGATGCAACTCCATCAAAACACTTTTACAATTGCCCTCACAGGACACAAGTGGACCGACAACGATAGGGCTTTGTTCTGCACCTTACTACTCTGTCAGCGGCAATGATCTTTTGCAGCCACAGTCCTAATTTTCAGGTTTATATATGTTTGCCATTCACATTTTTCTGCATTGATGCTTTCAAAAAATCCCCCAGCTGCGCCGCCAAGATGCAATGTGCGAGAAGGTTTTTGGCATGGAAAAAATTTTGCAAAACCGACAGTTTGAAAAAGATAAACAGTGTCTTTGGAGAGTGGCAGTGATGGCTGTCAGATGCTTTGTTTGGTTTATGGAGGAGCTCACCCACACAGGGAAATCAGTGTGGCTCTGTTCTGGCCATTAGGGAGAGAGTGAGTGAACATGGCTGATGATTGTAATTGGGACAGGAGTGATTGGAGTGCTGCCAAAGATGTACAAAGGTGAGAAGGGCTGATTCTGTAAGGGGAATCTCTAGACACTCTTGGCTCTGCTGCTCTAATGCAATGATTGGAGAGATTCTTATAAAAATGCTAATATATAAAGCGCAATATGTAGCCACAGGTCTTGCCATCAGATGAGGATTAGTGACAAATCATTCTTGCAGCATATTTTAATGGGCAAATCTTAGCTGTGTGGTATTCACCAATAATGATTGAAACAAAGGGGAGCAACGAAAAACAAAAAGATCATCCGATACTTGGTTTCTTATACATGTATGGATGGATTAAATAATCTGATGTTCATTCAGAACATTCTGTTTTTGGTTTATGTGCACACAAACATTGGTGGATATGGGGTAGTTGATAAATCATTTAATCTCTTGTCAAATAAATTCCTCACCTCTTCCTATGAATAATAATGTGTGTATAAAAGTATTGACTCCAAGAGGAGCTGACTTCATTGTTGTCCATGGAAAATTGTTTGCCAAAGGGGACTCAGTAGCCAGTCATTCTGGCTCACCTTAACTAATATTTGGTATTGTTTATGTTCAGTCATGAAATAGAGTAGGGGTTATCCTAAAGAGTATGTCAAGAGTGTTTTGAGTGAAAAGAATGTCAGAGTGATTAAGGTGGAATTGTATTGACAAAGTTAGATCAAGCAATGTAGAGTGCACCAATGATTAGAGAGCTGTGATTGATGTAGACTTTAATGTGTATGTTGGAGCTGAGTGCAGAAGGTTAGTTTGTGGTGAATTTTGCAAAAAAGGTTAGAACTGAATCAACTGAAGTGAATAATAAAATAAAATTATTAAAGGGAAGACAACAGTGGCCTAGTGGTTAGGGAATAATCCCCAGGATCGGAAGGTTGTGGGTTTGAATCCCAGACCAATAGGTTGCCCAGAGTTAAGGTAAAGTCCCCATCACTGTTCCCTGGGTGCTGGATATGACTGCCCCCTGCTTCATGTGTGCATTTGGGTTAAATGCAGAGGATGCATTTTGTTCTGGTTCACTGTGAGTGAAGGAAGATGCACAAAAAAGGTTTATATCCTATGCAGGGTAACTGTATCACTATGCAAGCTTGCAAAGCAGAGACATTTGAGAAGCTAGCGAAGCAGCTCAGGATGGTGGTCTGTAGAATGGCTTTGTAGATGAAGAAGAGAAGGACAGAACCTAGGATCAAATAGTGGAAGTTGAAGAAGGTAGACTGTGAGGTGGAGTTCAGTGAAAAGTTAAGACCGGCATTAGGGGGAAATGTGGAGTTACCAGATTGCTGGGTAACGTCTGCAAAAGTGGTGAAGGAGACCGCTAATGTAGATGTTTGGTGTGCTTCTGGACAGAAGAAAGCAGTTAAGGAAACCTTGTGGTGGAACGAGTAAGCTCAGGAGTGTATACAGATGAAGAGGGTGGTGAAGAAGTGGGATAGTGAAGAAGAGAGATGAAGAACATAGATGGGAGTATAAGGAGATGAGGTCCAAAAGAGAGAGCTGGCAAATGCTAAAGATAAAGCATATAGTAAGGTGTATGAGAGGTTGGACACCAAGGAGGGAGAAAAGGAACTTTATTGATTTGTAGACAGAGGGACTGCGCTGGAAAAGTTGTGCAGATGGTTGGAGCAAAAAAGGAGAATGATGGACACATACTCACAAATGAGCAGAGCATGTTGAGCAGATGGAAGGGGTACTAGATTTGAATGGGATAAGGATGTGGATGATGCAGGTGCCAGGCAAGAGGAGAAGAAGACCAAAGAGGATGTTTATGTATGTGATTAGATGACATTCAGGGGGTGTGTGCAGAGTCACCCATGTAGTAGAAATACTGTCTCTTTCATTGTGTCACTTTAAAGGTCATATGTTCTCATTATAACAGAAATAAAACAACAGAAGTGTGTTTTTTGTTTTAAGGGTTTACATATAACTCGTCAGTGTAGTTGTAGTATAACAGTAATGATAGAAAGCTCTTTTGCTATATTGGCACACAACCATCTGGTTTTCCAAGTCAGCTGAAAACTGTGCCCATTTTTAGTATAGCATGATTTTAAAAAAGTAGCTCTAAACAAGAATAAAACGCTAAATGCCTAAAGCGTAAAATGTAGATGAGGTAAAAATGTGGGGTGTAACTGATGAGAGAAGCACTTGATGTTACACATTTTATAAAGACTAATCAAGAGGCAATGTTGTGTATTGCTAGATAGTAAGGCAATGATCACAGATGCATCACTGGAAGGTGGGGGAAGGGGGGTTGCTATTGCCAAATGAAAGGAAGGTGAGTGGGGCATGTTCTCCTGCTCAGCACTCCTTCCACATCAATTATTTGGAGGTTTTGCAGCCAGAGGTTGGCGCTCTAATATTATTCCAGTCCTTTAGGGTGCAAAGGTCACTTCTACCAGAGAGACTATTATCCTCGAAGCCCATGTGAAGCTCCCTTTGAACCTTTTGATGTGGGGATGCGAATTGTTTCATGAAAGATTGAATTGCTCAATTCTTTTGGCCTTGCAGAGCGTTTGGTTAATCTGCACACTATCCATTCACCATAAATGAATGCGGCTTGCAACAAGTCTAAGGTTACATAAAATTATGCTCAGATTAGCAGTTTTCTGTATGTTTTGCTAACCCTAGTTTGTGGCAGGGTGTTATCTAAACAAAGTATCTGGAATTATCTAAAGACATTTGACAACATTCCCCAAGGTGAATGGATCATCACAGTTACTGATTTTCAAGTTGGCACTATGGCAGTGTTACTGCCACACTGCATTTCCTGTACTGAGTGGATCAACTGAGAAGAGCTTAAGGTTATGCACATAGCCAATTTTCACTTGAGGAAGGAGGTATGCACAGGTATAAGTGGTTAACTTAAGGGGCAGCACAGCACAGCACAGCGCAGCGCAGCACAGCACAACACAATGAAATTCAATCTCTGCATTTCACCCATACACACACGTGCAGCAGGGGGCAGCTATTGAAGGCGTTCTGGGAGCAGTGACGGGGACAGTACCTTGCTCAGGGTACCCTACTGGTGAGGGAATCGAACCCCTCTTCCGATCCAGTGCCAATGCCCAAACCAATAGGCCACCGCTGCCTGTGTATTTCTCCTTCTGAGTGTAATGGTTACATGCGCAATCATGTCCTTCTCCCTGGGGAATGATGCTGGTAGTGAGGCTTTCTTTCTAAAGGGGGCAGTATTACAACTAATTTCAATAGTGCCAAGCCATCTAATTTTCTAGATCTGTATAATGTAATAAAATGGATCTGAAGACATGAAGTGCATCGTCTTTAATTCATTTTCTTTTATGTTTTTGACCCTCATCTTCTAATGCAGTATTAACTTGTAGAGTGTGGCGAGCATTGTAATTCTGTATAAAGCGTATTCATACTGTCAATGACTGGAACAAACACGTGGCATGAAAGGCATGAAAGCCCAGAAAAGATAGCGACAGATGTTGACATTCAGAATAATAATTTGAATTTTGAATAGAAATCTTGCTTCAACACATCCGTCCACCATGATATTATGCTGGAAAAAAAAAAAAGAGATCTTGTTTGTCCTAAAACACATACATTCGCCTGGCTTTTTGTTTTAACAGTAATATGAGGTTCCTGATGATAGCGCTTGCCTATTCGGTACCTACAGGAGTTTTGGCGGGATGGTCTGGTGTATTGGACATGATTCTAACTCCTGTCAGAGTCAGCCAGGTAAGCAATCATTTCTTCACTTAAAGACCCTGGCTGAAAGTGTGCGTGCGTGCGTGCGTGCGTGCGTGCGTGCGTGCGTGCGTGCGTGCGTGCGTGCGTGCGTGCGTGCGTGCGTGCGTGCGTGCGTGCGCGTGTGTGTGTGTGTCTGTTTTTTCATTTGTTCATTTCAAATAGAGCAGGTTTATGCCTTTATTTTTGACAGGCTTTTAAGCTCCTTACCCAAACTAAATAAATTAATAAAAAGGCTATAGTTGTAGGAACAGAGATGCTGTTGGAAATTGATGGCTGTTTATTTTCAGTAGAGCTGATCAACTTTCATTTGCAATGTCTTTGTTTGTGTGTAGGTCTGAGAGGTGGGGGTTAATGTGTTTTTTTTTTTTTTTAAACTGCAATTACCTGAGGTTTGGCATCAATCTGATCCTCCTTTTTTCCAACTAGGCAAGCAGCTTAATTATGATAAAGGCAAATACACAAAAAAAATGTAATTTACTTGTCCAAATGGATGTTGACTTATAATTAACCCCAGGGCGCGTGCGCGCGCACACACACACACACACACAAGCAGTAAATGAGAGCACAAAGCAAAACCTTCAATAACCACTTTTAGGATGGTCTTGTTAAAAGCTTGCAAGTTTTCTGAGTAAACTTTGGACTTGAACTTTAGAGCTGATGTTGAAAAGATCTAATTATGGTCTTGAATAACCCAAAGCTGTCCATGGCAGTGTCTAATCAAACATACATGCTCAATATGGCTTTATTTGCATGTTTGAAAAATACTCCATGTTCAACAGCCCTAGAACATAATTAGATGAGTCCTCCATCTCTGCATGCCTGATTCTTCCCAGCCCACTCACATTTGCATCTGAAACCTGAGACGGCAAGATAAATCGGTCTTGGAGCTCTCAGGGCCTGAGGGAGACAAAGATGTGAAGTTTTCTCGTCCCGTGTGTGTGTGTAAATGTTCTGCTCAAGGTCATCATTAACAGGTGTAGGTGCTGAGGAAATGAAATGAAAGGCATAATGCCCTCTTCCTGCATCTCTCACAGCTGTCAGGGACATCAGTGCCTTTGTCTTCACTTTCACGCTTCCGTTCTCTTGAAGAACACCATTATTGATAACATCATCAGGCGTTCTGATTTTAGATGATTCTAATGAAAGCTGATCGGTGTCATCCTCTACTATGCTTTCTGTACGCTCCACTTGTACTAAATATTTCTTACCCCCTTTGTTAAGTAGGCTATATCCTAGTAGTTAAGTCTAAGTTGAGTGTGCGGATAGCACAGTAAAGGAAGACATCAAAAGTTTGTTCAAAGCGGAGCTGAAAGTGGATCAGTCATTTGGCCATTAAACAGATGGCGCAGAGAGCACAAGCATTTCTGTGACAGAGCATCTTTTAAACAGGAGCCTGCATTTTACATATGAAACAATCACTTTTGCTATTCATTCTGTTACAAAATGAAACTGACCAAAATAAAAATCATTTCAAAGATGGAACTTGCAAAATTCAATTTAGCACCTAAATCTGATGGATAATATATGAAAATATTTGATTGCAGAATAGCTTTCCTTTTTGAGCCATAAGCAAAAGTAACCATATTTACGAGTTCGTGTTCATCCCTCTGGACTCGCCATGCGTTACCATAGCAAAGAAGGAAAGAATTTCCTTACAAATGAAAGCAAAAAATTTTAGCCAGGTGAAATTCATCTTTTGATCAGTTGGTGCAGCGGTCATAAAGATCTATTCCAAAAGTTATGATCAGAGCAGAATTACGTCCAGGATTAAGCCCTGATGGTATAACTAGCCCCTGGGCTCAGTCTCATTCCGATTGCCTTTTTGTCTGTGTGGTGGTGTTGGTTTGCTGCTGGAATAAAGCACACAGAACTACATGAAGGTAATTAGCACTGTGTAAGAGGAAGCTCCATGGCTGCATAAATCAGTCCCATTTAATTGCTCTGATAACGGAGACTGGCCATTAGGCTTGCATTGTGCCTCCAAGCTGTAATTATGAAGACACCTTTCACCCTTGGAAAGTCTCTTCTTTCTTCTGGTGTTTAGCTCAGTTTAAGCACAAAAGTAAGAGATTTTTATCAGAAAAAGCACAAAACGCACAGGCGGAGATGTAAAAAACTTGATAAACACTGTTTTCTCTGTTAAAACTGTGAGGAAAACTACTGTGTGCTGGTGAAGTTGATCCCATTTCAAGAACTACTGCATGTTTGTTTGCCCCTGGGCTTTGAGAAAGGAATTTAGGGGCGATAAACACACTAATGTGCCAGAAGCCTGAAGCCTTGGCTTTTATCTTTAACATCTCATACTTGTTGTTATTGACCACTTTTCAAAAATGCATGATAACGTTTAACATGCCACAGATCTCATCTTTTCTGCATCCAGTTAGCATGTAGGCTTTAATGAACTTTGTTCCTCTGCATTAGGTGCTTGGAATTGCTTCCTGGCAGACAAATGACTATAAACAAATGTGTAATTGCCTGACTAATTGGTGTAAACACTAACCTGGAAGGAAGTGGCATTTTGCATTTGTGAGAAAGACCAGGCATATGAGTAATCTATCTGTATTGACAATTTTTTTTTTAAGTAAATGTCCTCTCTTTTTAAAATGTTTTTAATATATTTAATTTCTAATTTACCACAGTTGCACCAGACAGAACTTTTTTTGCACCCACTTTTTTATTTTTGACTTCAGTGTCTGTCAGACACTGAATTGAGTCAGTTGAAGAGAAAAAAAAAAAACATATATATAATATATTTTTTTAATTATTTTATATAAAAGGTCTCTTTTGGTGTTTTGATATTTTTCTATTTCAGTACGACCATTCTTGACCCCAGGTTGTTTTGTGTGATTTATAGCTTCTGCTGGACTTGAACCCGAGTGCTCTCCATAAGTCTCCAGACATGTACATTGGACAGAATACAGACTGGCAATTTTCTGTTCACCTGATTGACGTGTTCTTTCTCAGAGCAGAGCTGCTTCAATCTGCTGCCTGTTTTCTATGAGCAATGCTTCTGCATCACAAGCAATGAATAATCCTGTCTTTTTTTCTTTTATATCTTTCTTTGCCTCTTTTTTTTCTTCCTCAGTTCCTCCATTATACATTATACATGGGGAAAAGAAAAAAACATTCTCAATTTATAATGTATATAAATGTAAAGATTTTAATCAGGTTATTTTGCACTTCTATAGGTCTATACAGCACAAACTTTTAAAACAAAGTAGTCTTTCGTATGTAAAAGTGTTATTCTATCTTATTTTTCTTGTATTTGTTTTTACAGATGGATGCTGGATGGATAGGGTTTTGGTCTATAGTTGGAGGCTGTGTATTTGGAGTAGCTATGGCAAGGTAAGCAAGTAAACATTTGATTGTACTGCGAGACATTAAAATGTAGGTCATATCTTGGAAATCTCCTTTGCCCAGTGCTGTAGGGAGATAAATTGCTCCCCTCCCTCTTTCTGTGTTGACCTTGAAAAACATTATTTTGTCCATGTCATTGCAAAGCCTTTTTTTAGTCTCCCCAGCTACCCTCCTAATTTATTAAAATCAGCTTTGTGATGAGCAGCAGCTGAAATTGCTAATCAAATGGCAGTGTTGCAAAGCTGATGGATAGGCACTAGAGAAGAGACACCAAACTGTGTAGTTGGCAAAAGGAATGTTTTTGTCTACAGTTGATGAATAAATGTCTGTTGTTGAGTCCAATCAGCACTTCTGGGAATGGCTAACATTTTGAAAATGTTGTAATTAGGAAAATTAGTGTATAACATTTTCTGTTAATCAGTTGGCAAATCACTGGTTTGGTGTTAGAACTGTGGCAGCAGTAAAGTTAGTAGCACAGCATGATGAACATCATTTACATTATTTGTGGACTGTAGGGCAAACTAGGCGTATTATTCAAATGAACTGTGGACAGGAGCCTGGACAGGGATCCAGGAAGACTGATTAAAGAAGCCCATGTGTGTGACCATGTGTGCATGTATGCACATCAATACGTTGCCTGTGAGGGCCAGCCGGAGGCTGTGTTGGGAGCACATGAGGTAGGCACAAAAGAAAAGCAACAGATGCCCTACTGCTTCCTCCTGGCAGTCTGCTCCTTTGCGGCGCCATTAGTAATCGTTTGCAGGCCGATGTGCCATTAATGGGCCCCCATGAGTTACAGAGAGCTACCATGTTCTTCCTCCGCCACAAATCATAATGCAAACGCATGTATGAACATGAATTATTGCATGCCAAAGACTCTTGCTTCCCAGCGCGGTGGGCCGTGTCCAGGTTGTAGAAAAATGGCTGCATTAACATTGTGCTCCAGAGGTGATGGCCACACATTTTAATTGATTCTGTTCCACAGGCACTTTTAGGAGGTCACATTCTCATTCGCCGACATGGAACAGTTCATCCAAACAAAGGGATCACGAGAGGATCCATACGTCAATTAGTGTGGGGTGCTGTGTAGTGTGCCGGCTGCTTCAGGGGTGCCTGATGAACAGGCAACTTTTAATTGTTACACAACAGCTTGTTAAAGACTAGCACTGCTGTTTTTAGATACACCCAATATCCTCCATCAAACAGCAGCCCATTACCTGCCCAAGAAGCATTTAATTAATGGCCAGCTAAAGTTAAAGCTTAGATTTCTATTAACCGAGGGGAGTATTTAATACATTTCTAGCGCAGTGCATGATTGGTTTGACCTTGCCTTCCAGGATATGTTCCTTGTTATTACTTATATGGCATCATTCACTTTCAAGACCAACATCTCCCGAGAGGCAGTGGATACAGAAAAACTGTCATATTAAGTTGTGTTCAGCAAGCTTAAGCAGCTTAACCATTTAGACATTGCTCAATTGATTTTTACCGTTCTATATCATCTTAACACAGCAGCAGCCCTTTATATTATGTAAACCCTGCGTCACTAGACCAGAAGAGGGAAAAAAAAAAAATTACTTGATGTTTAAATGTGTCTTCTTTACTATTTTTCTTGATGAAAACTAGGCTTCTGGACGTAGCCTGTTAGGGAAGAGTGATTAGGGATCAGGGCCCTAAATTCCAAAATGATGTAGAGTTACACAGGTATGTGTTATTGTGAGTGTTTTAAACTAATCTAAAAAAATAAATAGTTATAAACCTGTGTTGTATTATTACTACAGCTTTTGGAGGTTTTGGAGATTTCATTTTGTAATCAAATTGCAATTGTACACATGTGGTCACTGTACTGTGGCATCTGTTACATTCTAACTTTTTTACAAATAGGACTGCATGTTGTTTAAACTAGTCTACAATAATCAACTCGGGTGCCGCCAAACCAGTGAAGGCCTAGCAGAGTGCTCTTATCTCTGGTTTCTTTATCGTAGAGAAATGCCTTGGAGACTTGTATCTGTACAAAGCACTGATTGAAATTTGTAAGCAGGAACAGTGGAGACAGAACTTCATCTGCGCTGACGGAGTTTGACTCAGATGAAACACTTGCATGTTTACTTGTCAGTCAACTTCTGTAGGACTTTTCTCCAAAGAAAGTTACGGAGAAAAAAACATTTTTTTTTTTCTTTCCCATTTGGCACTGTTACCATAAATAATCCCTTTTAAAAAATTGTGCTTGACAGGTTTTTTTGTAATCACTAAATGTCACTAAATTCCTTATTTCTCCCTTTTCTCTTTTTCCTGTTGTGCTGCAGGTTTGCTGACTCTATCCGCGGAATGCTGAAGCTGATTCTGGTGTTGATGCTAGCTGGAGCCTCGCTGGCGGCCACCTGGTTCACACTTACCTGCTTAACCAGACTCACTCACCTACCCTCCACGAAAGGTATTTTGGGGATAGATATAATCTTTGGCCCCAGTGTTCTGTGGAGGCTTAGGTAGCAGGTAGCAGCCTGTTGGACCTTAGACTGTAGTGATGATGCTGAAAGCACCAGAGCCAAAGGAGCTCATTAGGTCTAGATCAGTGAAGAGAAGCAGGAAGTGTAGTTCCACAGGAGCTGGCTTTGAAATGAGCATATGCCCCTCAGATCAGCCAGCTCTTGCATTTTCATCCATCATCATCTCTAGCCTGGCAGCTGCTTCTTTATCTGCTTTCCGCCAGCAGAACTGGCAGGCGGTATTTGGACTCAGTGGGTTTCTCTCAACCTGGCAAGCTTGCATTCCACACATGGACCCTATGGCTATCCAGTGGCTTATGCTTCATTTTATTACATATCTACTAACAGAGACTGAGAGTTATCAGTAAGCTGCAATAATTACATTTATTTTCTAAATGTAGTTTTTACAACAAGGTATGCTTGCACTCATTAAAAAAAAAAAAAAAAAACCCTGGTAATGTGGGGGTGGGGGGGATAGAAAAAACTACTGAGAAAGAAGGGTAATTGTACTGATGACGGTTCTTCTTTGTCCACAGCAACGCTTTATACATCCTGCATCCTGGTGGGCATTTTCATCAACAGCAGCATTCCCATCTTCTTTGAGGTTTTCATTGAGACAGTTTACCCTGTGCCAGAGGGCATCACCTGTGGAGTGGTCACCTTTCTCAGCAACCTCTTTACAGGCCTGCTGCTCATCTTTCTCACCTCCTATACCACAGGTACACTGATTCCCATGCTCTTTGGAAGCTTTGGGAAATTATATAATATTTTATATAATAATGTAGATTTTTACACATCTACTCTTGTTTAATTAAGATTCATAGGTAGGTGCTTCCAGGAAGCTTCAAAGCACTACAGATTGATTCCTCTCCTCAAGCTACTAGATATTCAGGTCTTGAATATTAACTTAAATTTATTATATGGTTTGCTGATCACATTGTTGAATTGATTTCATGTTGATCAACAACTTGTGGTGCAGGCACAGCTGAGAACAACTGATTTATTATTCTAGATATCAGCATTCATAGAGGGAGTTTTACAATGCCTGTTCACAGCTTGCAAAGTGACTTTTTTTATTATTTATTTTTTTTTATTATTATTATTTTCACCCAACATGATGTTGCTAAGACTTGTTATCAAAACAGCACATGAGGTGAGTGTAACATTTCCACAGTATAGAATCAGTAAAGCTGATTTATATCAGCCCACTGTCTTGGTCAGTCAGAGAATATGTGGTGTATCTGCAGTTGTGTCCCTTCTCAGAATGTTGATGAGTTTCCAGCATGTGGTTTTGCACATGAGAGAGCCAATCGGATGAAATGATGAATAATGTGCTGAAGGGTTGACAGGGTTTCCCCCTATTCTCTTGTGTAAATAAATGCTTCCTACTGAATATTAATAAGGCACTTGCTGACAGTTTCCTCCTGGTAAGCAGGTGGCTAGACAAGCGCTCTATGATGGCTCTATCCCAGGTCCACACCATCCCTGCAAAGTAGAATGGCCACAGGCGCTTTACTCTGTAACAAGCGATAGTGCTCACTGTCTCCACTTCCTAAAGGCTTTTGACAGAGGGCAGGTGCTCATGCATATACATTAGCATTGGGAGCCCTTTGTGTTTGGGTCTGAGTCTAATCACTGTTGATTCATGTTGAGGTTCCACCATCATGATAAATGATGAATTACAGCACAGCATGTTCCATAAACCGTATCAGCCAGCACCGTCAAACAGCATGTCAGTCCCGTTAGCAGCTACAGCAGACAACTTTGCTGGATTTGTGTGAAGTGGGATATGGCCAAGGTGTTTCGAGATTTTGGCATTCCCTCCATCTTCCTGCTTATCCCTCTGGGTAGATCGTTGCATCATGAGCAGGCTTATCGGGGCTCAGTCTTTCAAATCTTGATTCCATAAGCACTCTCGAACACTATCTCACTACCTTTTCACATCCAGCCAAGCCTCTGACCAGGCTGTAGACAGGGCAGACAGAGGCTGTAAAGAGAGGCTGCATATACTGTAAAAATCTTTGTGCTGTTGATTGAGCTTTTGGACGTTTCAGTCTCTGTTTTTTAGTTGCGTAAATGCTGAATGAGCTCATGGATTACTCTGCGTTTCATCAGACATTTCCTGCAGCCTCCAAGTCCCTACTTTCTTCAACTATTAAATCATTCCTCTTCATTTTAACAAAATGTTTACTCTGGATCCAAACAGTTCCTTGTATTCACACCATCATAATTTGGTGCACATTTTAGATCATTTTGAAATCATGTTTAGACAAAAAGTTTACACAGAAGTAACTTTAAGTACATATTTATTTTTCTATTTAAATAAGTTCATTTAATACAGGAGCCTCAATGAGAGCACTGACGAAATGTACAGCCTATTGGTTCCCAGCTGTACTTTCGAAATGGCGCAAATGTTTTTTTTCTTAAAACATTGCTGTGTTTTGTACATTTAATACACTTGCTGCAGGATGATGCTAAGGGGTTGCTTCCAAAGCGGTCATTGTCAATAATTAGTAATGTATTATTCATATTATATTGATAATTAACATTGATGTATTTTCAAAAAGATATATTACTGGGTTATGGGTGCCAGTGAAGGTCTGTTTTTGTTTTTTCCCCCTCAGTTATCTCCCTAATTTGGCCAGAGGTAAGAACTTAAACTCCCAAAGATGCGATCCATGTTTAGATGGTTAGACAGAAGGTACAAAATAAATAAATAACATTTTTTTTGCTAGTTTAGTGTGCTGACCCACTTTTCAGAAGGTTGATAAATCCACTTCAGTGTCTCTCACTCCATTCCACTATTTCTTGGTGTGTAATTAATCAGTTATTTTCATCTTGAGAATTAAGTGCTGTCAGTCTGGATTTAAAATTTTCCGTTTACTCTCATTTGGAGAATACTGTCTCAGTCTGTTCTATTCAGTGTTACTGCATAGCTCACAATTGAATTAACTGCCCTGAAGCACCAGTTTGCTTAAAGGATAACATTTATTAATGTATAATTAGTGTTTAGTTTCACATTAAAGAAGAGGAGTCTGACTTCCTCCTGTCACAGCACTTTCCCATCCTCATTCATTTTAAATATGAAAGTATGAATGAGGGTGAAGAGAGATTCACACTTTTGATCCTCTGCTCAGCTCATTTGGCAGAGCCGGGTGGGTGGAATACAAAGCAGAGAGACACGTCCCTAAACGCCTTTGTGTGTCTGCAGGAAGAAACCAGGTTACCAAGGTCGCCTTGTTCTTGCATTCTACTGCTCGTCTTTTTGCTGTCAAAGGGTTGATGTGTTTCTCTGAGATCATTTGATTTGCTTGCAGAATGTAGTTTGGTTTGCTTTCCTATTTCTGGTAGTTTCATGTACCAGGTTCAAACAATGAATCGAAAGCATTAGTGTCCTTTCACGGAGATGCTGGGTGCTTCACAGCTTGATAAATTTTTTTTTGTGGCAAAAGTGTTTCATTGCCAAATTTAGTAAAATCTTAATTATAGAACCTTCAAAATGAAATGACTGTTTGCTGTATGCTTATGCATATACCACTGTATATGTGTATATATGTTCCTGGAATGATAGAAAGAAGCAGGATGTTTTAACAAATAAAAATGTTTGTTCTCATAATTTCCTCACATGAAGAGAAAATTAAACCTACTAAACATTAGGCTTGCAGTTAGACTACCATAGCACTTGGAAGGCATTAAACCTAGCCAAAAAAAAAAAAAAAGCCATCAGTCTGGGCATTGAATTAAGATTAATTAAGGCAGTAGAGGCACATCTTTGCTGCCTCAGAGTTTAGCCTCACTGACACTGAGGACTCGTGTCCCTCTTGCCGACACCTGATTCTGCTGCTCAGCACAGTGTCAGAGCTTTTTACTGTCAGCCCATGCTCTGGTCTGTTCACTATGGGAAAGCCCAAAAGACTTTGGTGAAAGAAGTCTGCCTGAATTGTGGCTTTAATAATAACATCTCTGTGCTCTTGACACCAGTTAAAAAAGTTGGACAGGATGGAAATAATAGAACACAGCAGTGGTTTGATTAATGTGTAAAGTGACAAGCAGGAAATCATTGCTGGCCATGATTGTGTGTGAAAGGGAGAGATCCTTGCCTTTTGAGGACTTGACGGTAGGATTGCTTTTTTTTTTTTTTTTTTTTCCTTCCAACATCTTTTCCAGTAATTTTGGAGTAGTAAATGTAATCTGGTTGGATTTTTGTTTGTTTATTTGTTTTTGTGTGTGTTTTTGGCAGCAGCTGTTTGGATTACCTGTGCATGAGCAGGGACGAGCCACTCCTTCATTAGCATTCATTGTATACGTCTTCCCGCTAACGCTGCCTTTCTCTCCATTCTAAATTGATGAGGCCAGAGCAGGCGTGTGGCAACGACAAAACAGGCAGATAAACATGACTCCATTAACCTGTCTCTGCAGCCCAGAGCTGCTGAACAGCTAGTGAGGCCTGATTAATGAGCAGTATTTTGGAGAGGACCCTCATCATCTCAGCATTGTCCTCATCTTCCTCTGTTTTCTCATTCCCCTCTCTAGACACAATCTTAGCACCCACAAAACCCACCTCTCTCTCTCTCACACACACACACACACACACACACACACACATGTGCGCGCTGATCAGGAGGGTACTGCATGGCTAAATCATATCATTTGCTCAAATGGGCTCAGGAGCTGACCCAGCATGGACTTCACCTTCCACCATCGACTGCAGTGATCTCTTCAGGAGCAGTTGATCGACCTGTTATCTGGGTTCAAGAAGCTGTCAAAATGAAATCCACTCCTCTATTGAATTAAGAGATGTGCTTTCCCGCCCCAGTCCTGAGGTTCTATGGGTTTGACCTATTTTGTATTATATTTAGTCCCACTGCACTATCGGGGGTAAAGCAAATGCTGTAAAGTTTTCATCGTTCATTTTGTTGTCTGTGACCTGCGCTAAAGGTCACCTCAGACATGGCTTAATTTACTCATGCCTGCCCCTTTCCACGTTTTACAAAGAATTTTCATTCATATCTTTTAATAGAAAAAAAAAAAAAACAGTAACATTTCAGTAGACAGATCATATTGTCTCAATGACATTCTTATCTCAGTAAATGCTGCTGCAGGTTTGTTGTTTTCACCATTCATCAGTGTAAATAAATATGCAGTTAGGACTTCCTAAGTTCAAGCTTTTAGCAAAGCAAAAATATTAAAGCTTGACATTCAAAGACATTTACATTACCCATTCTATTTTAAAATTCTATTTTTTTATTTAAAAAATTTGATGAGGATGGCTACAAACCCGACTCAATGGCTTGACTCTAGTGCTCTCCTCTGTTTTTCAGAACTTTCCTGGTTGAACTGGTGTCTGACTGCCTCCTGTCTCTTCAGCTTACTCCTCATCCTCTTCTTCAGGGAAACTTATGACCGCCTCTATCTGGATGTCCTTGTGTCAGTCTGAGTGAGCACAACACTCATTTTGAACCAGGTGCTCTGCAGGCATCGCCTTGCACAAAAAAGAAAAACCAGGTGATGGGAAGTAGAACATTGTTCTCTCTGTGTGACTGATTTTTGTACATTACATGTTTTCTAAATCTTGTAGTTGTTCAAGGTACTTGACAGTGCTGACAGTGCATTGTGATCCCATTTTATCTTACAACAGAAACCAAGACCTAAGCTTAGATGTTGGTATAGTAGGCTCTTCCATTTGTAATATATATATATATATATATATATATATATATATATATATATATATATATATATATATATATATATATATATATATATATATATATATATATAAATAATAATTTAGACTTTTTAACCTTTTAACTGAAACAGTCTGAGCAACTCTTGGCTTAACAGTGCCCCAAGTGGACTGACCTGTAATAGGTAATGTAGCCCTTTCAGTGTCTATGTAACATGAACATTGAGAATAATTGTAGTCTGGCTCAACTGTCTGGTACAAGCTGTGCCATCAAGGAGCTTCTTAGTGCTTTAGTGAGGCACAGAACCAGGACAGGTGAGTGCTGAAGGCGGATAGTGATTTAACTCCGATAGCATTGCTTGTGATTGAAGTATTGTGTAGCTCCCCTTTTTTGTAATTTTTTTCAGCAACTGCACCTCAGTTTCAAAGGCTCTAACAGGACAAGGCCTATTCAAAGGCTCCTTTAGTGAGAGCAGCTGATTTGTGCGGTATCTTTTAGGCCTTTGATTTGTGGGGGGGGTTTTGTCAATGAAAATGGCATTACGTACAGAGTAAGCAGCTTGAGGGTGTGCCAGTTTTCATTGAATTGTACAGCTCGGTTTTGCAGTTAGTGCATGCAGATTGTAAGTGTCAATTGTGCAGACATTTCAGGAGTCCTTATGGTTTTAACAGTTAAAACAAGCATGTTTAAAGGGATTTTGGATGTAACTTATGCATAGTTTTTATTTATTTGAGGGATCAAAACACTAACAAATATTCAGAAACTGTTAACAAACTGTATCTGGTCAAATAGTGTTCTGTAGCATTTGGGAAGACCATTTTAACTGCTATTGATGGAAGACTGTTTACACTTGTAGATGTTTTTTGGTTGAAGGGATTATTCTCCAAAAAGACTATTGTGGCCAAGGGTGAGTAATAGTTGGACCTCTTAGCATATTAACCCAAACCCTAGCTCCTATTATTTTTCCTAAGTTTTTGAGTTTTTGATAGATGTTTCCTTTAGGTTGCCTTGCTTTTCCAAAGTAACCTAGATTCTGGTCAGCGATTTGACTTTAATTTAGTTTAGTTTAATTTAATGTATGATTATAACTGTGGGTTACACTGGCTTTTGTAGTTGTAGTCTCTGCAGTGTTGAGCAGAGTAGGTCCACTCCCTGCTTAGCCTTTTCTGGCAGTTTTCCCACTTTGAGCTCTTATATCTGAGAATATGACCCAAGAGGATTTCACGGATAGAATAGTTATGTAAGTCTACTGGAGGATGACTTCATGCAAGGTCTCTGAGCTTCAGATTCAAGAGAGTCTCAAAAACGGGCAAGGAAAAGCTTTCAAATACCAGAACTTGCCCCAGTAAATCTTCAATGAAACCAGGTTAGTGGATCTGCCTTGTGTGTTCATGGACTCTCTAGATGGGGCCGTATGGACAGATTTACATTCATCTCTCATATAAGGGTATTATTCTGAGGCCAGTAGGTTTCTCTGGGAATGTTTTGGGCCTTTTTAAATATTTTCATTGTTTGGCTATGCTACAAAGGAATGTGAGTAAAGCACAGGTCTGCTTCTCTTTGGGGGCAAGCCTACATGTCCTTTTTTTTGTACAGAAAGGTTCTTCAGTTGTGAAACGTTGCCTTAATTAACCTGTGACCTGTGCAATTTTGTTCCCTCTCTCATCACTGTGAAAAAGTCTATGGTTGCTGTGTTGAGCTGCATTTAGGGGAAATTTTTCTCTTTCTCATTGTAATGTGTAATGAAAGGGATTAGGATCATGTTGTTCTTGTATTTGTTCTTGTCTTTGGTCAAATTCTGTACGACAATTATTTTCAGCACCTTATTAAAAACTGTTTTGAAAGAACAAGGCTTGTGTTCTTCTCTGTGTGAACGTGATGACACAGTTGTGTACCATGATAAATGTTAGAAGTTTGCCTCAGGCTGATGAGACAAATGAAAAAACAAGTGATTACACATGATGTGCTCCTTTAACACGTTATATAGTAAATGACCATGGACCACTTGCTCGCTAGGAAATTTATCCTCTCGGGTTCTTTAAATGAACCCTTGTGGCTAACGTGCATGAGCTCACTGTGCTGGATCCTGTAAGCACACCGTGACCGTCTCCACCCATTTCAGGATGAGATCATGGATGAAATCAGGATTGTGCTGTAAACTCGAGTCAGAGAGTGTGCTGAAAATGCTCAGTGTCCGTCTGCACACGTGATGCATCATTTGAATGAACTTTAATTGAATCTGTTTCACTACATTTCCATGCCATCCAACTTTCTTTGGAGAATTTCAGACTTTTTCCTTTTCTCTTTTTTATTTTAAATTTGGCTTTTCAATGATGGTTGCACCTCTAAAATGACACAAATGTGCTTTCATACATTTTCTCCAAGTGCTGAAGAGTGGTCAGAAAATGGACATTTTAACTTTCAGTAAACAAAACACAGCCCTGCCAAAAAGTTTAAGAATGTTGCGGTGATACTTGGGCACTTCAACAATGGTAAGTTTGTCTGAAAGAATATTGTGTCTTTGAGCAGGCACTCTCATTCAGTGACAAGCAATTTAGTAAAACATTCAGTTTTGTTCTCTGATCACGCGCACTGTGTTGTCATGGTGTGCATTGTTGAATGTCTGAGACACCTGCTGATGGAAATGGGACTCACTGTCAATCCAACCAGTGTTTCATACACTTTAATTTGTTTTTGGTTTCAGTCTTCCCCTTAGATGCTCCTACCGCTCTTCCTCTTGTTCTTTCATGAGTACAGCATCTGTTCTTAACTGAAAGTCTCAAAGGACCCACCTCAAGTTGAACAAATTGCATTATGTAAAATGCAGCTTCATTTAACTAAAGTGCTAACACTTATTTTAGATTGCTCACTCGCTAGATATTAAAGCACGGTGACAGGTCAAGGAGTGATGTGAATATTAGAGCATTTCTCCATTATATCTAATCTGTTTTAGTCCAGAAAACAATTCCTTTTCCCTTGATGTTTTTGGTTTACTTGGTCTCCATGATTGTGTTATTGTATCTTTTTGTAGACTGAGCATTAGTGACGTCATGGACAGATTTTGATTTTTTTTTTTTTTTTAACATTCTGCATCACAAACCTTCCATTCTGACTCCTAAATATATTGAATGAAATGCTGTAAAACACCCTTCCACTGCTCCACAGTCCAGCACTAAGGGGTTGATTATATTTCTCCTGCTGAGGCTTGACCTTGAGTATCTTGGTCTTGGGAGCAGATGATTAAATGGGTCAGTATTGCTAAGCCCTCCTTCTTCAGGGAAAAAGGGCATCAAACAAGGTTTATTCTTGGGATTTACATTAAATTCTCCTGTTGAGTGAATAAATGTCCAGCTCTGCTTTTGTGCAGTGTACTGTATTGGATAAGACATGTAAATACTCTTCTAATCTCTGACTGGCTGAGACATGCTTGAAGCCATTGTAAAATACTTTGTATACACATAATTATTGTTTCAACTTCGATATCATTACACTTAAACAGTTAAATTGTGAGCATGTCCATTTTTAACAATTAAATTATTTACTTTTCTTTATTTAATGCACACAGCTAATTTGGAAGAGCAAAAAAAAAATTTAAAGTTCTCTCAAAAGAAAAGACCATCATGATTCTTTCTCTGACCGGTTCCAAAAATCCATTTCAGAAAGTACACACAAAGTTAGGTAATCATGAAAAAGAGCAGTCAGGTTTAAAGTATTTCATTAGAAGAGAACACTGATGGAAAGGCATACTTTAGCTTTATTATGATAATAAAGCTCCTCTTAAGATTAAACGATGTGCCTAGAAAATGAGTGAGGTGTCTCGTCCTTCTTTTGTAAATTAATGTAAATTAATCCAATTTATATTTTTGCTATAAGAAATGTATAACAAACTTCATTATGGAGGTATATGGACTGAAGGTAATGCAAGTTGCTATTCCTGGCTTTAGTGGCTTCTCTATTCATGCTGGTTTATTAGTATTCTGAGCAGGAGGCTCAGAGATGCAGTATGGAAGTAAACATGTTTGCATTACACAGGATAGCTTGCAGGAATGTGTTAACATGCTCCTGTATCATTGCTTACTATCTGCCTTGGGTGCTCTGCTGTCAAAAAAAAACCACTGATCAGCTCAAAAACATACCAGGCTCAAGTCCTGACCAACATGCTAGAGCTTAATGGGAGCCATCCAATAAAAGAGCATTTGTGGAGGATGCTCATGTCTCACACCTATCAGGCAGCACTTTCTCACCCTTGCTGTTTCTCAGACAGTAAACCTTAGAGAAAAACCTACAAGCAGCAGATTTGGATTCACTTGTGCAGCTGTAATGTGGGGAGACATAGTCAAACCAAAAGCAGCACGTCCCAGAGCAATTATAAGATCCAGACGAGCGGAAATGCCATGGCTGTCAGTGTAGCGCTGTCTTTGATCATACGGGCATTTAATTTAAATCACAGCTCACCTTCCTTTCCCCAGTCATGCTCCGCTGCTGTGGGCAACCTGATGGAATAAGCCTTGGATGGACATCTGCAGTACCTCAGTTATGTATTAAAGACTGAGATGAGAAGCAAGGAGGCACGATTCTCATGTTTCTGTAACATGCTGGAGTTAGTGTTTCAGGTAAGCTTTTGGCAGAAAAATCAGCTTTTTACTATCTGTATCTGAACACAAATATGTATATTTTATTTTATTAATCAATCTATATTGAATTTCCAAAAGTACCTGGATACATCATTAATAAATTCAGTTACTTGTTCAGGTACTTGTTTAAAAGGAATTATCCCACATGAGCCTAAGGTCATGGGAGTAAATCTTTAAAGCCCCTAGTGCTGGGCTGTTGAGCAATTGAGCTGATGCTGAAGCAGCATTTGAATGAATCATCCAACTTCAGTGCTTAAAAAAGCTCTTCTGGCCAAATGCAATCAAATATAGCAGTGCACCAAATTTCTCCATTCACCTGCATTCAAAGTTCCACAGGCACAATTTCTTTGACAGCTGCATTTAACTTTCCCTCAGGGTCAATAAATTAAGAAGCATTCTGTCTATCTGAAGGAAGTGAAAGAGACCATTTGTCAAGTTAAAACACAATGAAATGCAACCTCTGCTTTTAACCCATACACACCATGCAGTAGAGGGTAGGTATATACAGCACCCAGGGACCAGTGATGGGGTTGGTACCTTGCTCAAGGGTACTGCAGGGCAACCTACTGTTCTGGAACACAAACCCATGACCAGCATTTAGGTCTTTACACAATGATTCACAGTTTCATTTTAAAGTGAGAAATGTGTGTACTACTACCAGCTTTGGTAAAACTTTGCAAGGGTTTTGCTTGCTTTCCTTGCATCTCAGCCTGCCCCCTACCTTTGCACTACCTTCTGCACTTTAAATACAGTAACACCGCTCCACCACACTACATACACCATAATGTGCCTGGGCTGCTTTGTTCCACAACACTGCAGCCTTCCACGGATGAATGTACTGTCTGTCGTGCCGTCTGTTGTTGTCTGTCTTGTCCGCACTTGTTGCCCCGTGTTGTGTCTTATGTTGTCTTGTGTTTGTCTTGTGTCTTGTCTTGTGTGTAGCACCAGGGTCCTGGAGGAACGTTATTTCGTTTCACTGTGTACTGTGTATATGGCTGAAATGACAATAAAATCCTACTTGACTTGACTTGACTTGACTACTTTGTCAAAAAAAGTGAATGAGTTGTGAAAAAACCAAAGCAGGGCATTACCTTTGATACAACCTTGCCTCTGGGCTTTATTGTATCTTTGGTGAAAAGAGGTGAATATGTATGCATGGTAGGGTTTTGGTCACTTATGAAAGAAGCTTATATGGCTATTAGGGATGGGTCTGTGATGTGGGTTGTAAGGTGTGGCTGGTCAAGAGTTACTGCTTTGATCTGTGATCAGCAATAAAAGTGATGAAATTGCCCAGAGTTGTGGAGGCCAGTGGTAAGAAGTCAGCAGGTCCATTAACCTGTCCCTATGGCAACTGGTGGCCAAGCTGTGACAGACTGCTGTCACAGCAGCTGCTGCAAACCACTCTCTTGAACCGTGCTGACGTCAAACTCTCTAAGCCTTGCTGCCAAGCCTCTCCTGCCTGTGCTGTACCGCTGCTTCACAGAGGTGAGAGCGTATGAGTGGGCAAATGGAGCTCTGAGAGTGTAACACCAAGATGGCCCACAAGCTGCGTTAATTCAATATTTCCAGTTTTCCCTGCCTTGTGAAGCATATGGAGACTCAGATGATGAACCTGCAGTCAGAGCACAAAGCATGAGTGAGAAAAGAAAATCAGATTCTCAGCATCTGTTGTTGTCGATTTGACTGAGGAGAGAGATGGGCAAAAACCGGTCAATGAGGGCCTGACTAGCTTAGCCAAGCAGGTGGCCAGACATTCATCAATGACATTGTTCACCACTTCCCTGGATCAAGATAAATTTACATCTGTCTCATAAATCCTTCTTTCTCTCTTCTTTCCAACATAGCAATGCCCTCCAGATAGCATATTTAATAATGTTAAAGACCTATACCTCAAACAAAGGGTCGATAGGATGCCCCTACATGCCACTTTTGCCTTGACTGAAACTAAAGCCCTATTTGATGGGCTCTGTGGGACATGGCTTAGGGTATTTATCACAGCAGGAACGGGAAGAAGCAGAACAATGAAGAGTTCATCACTAAGGCCCAATCTGTTGTTTCACTTGAACAGCAGCATTTTGTCCAGGTCAAGTTCCTGTGGTGAAGTTTCTTGGCTCAAGCAGGAAATTTGCTTTCAGTACAAGTTTAAATGAAACCCTTAGATGGACTAATGCACTGGATCTGTTTAATCACTTGTGCTGCAAAGCATATCCTATAAAATCACCTTCAAATCATTAGATGTAGTCAATACACTGCCTTCAAGGATCGGACTAGTTTTTCTAGGACATCCTACTGATTCTTGATTGGACTGAGAGCAGATTTTGATATGTTCCTAAACCTATTTTGTAGCGTTAGCTTGCTTTGCTTTTCTAATCTAACACACCTAATTTGGACTTTTCACTTCTCAAACATCATTTATCCTGCTCGACTTATATACTGCCCATTTTATACATTTTGAGGCTTTTAATTTAAATTTTATTTTCTGCTATTTCACTGTGGCATTTAATGTTCATAAAATGCTCTTACTGCACTCCAGCTTAATTGTTTATATGTTGCTGTGGATAAAAGCATCTGCTAAATGAGTAAATGTAAATGCACATGCACATCATCTGTTCACCATCCTGATGCCAATTGACTGGTTGGCATTCCTTAGACCACTTTTGGTATTTACTGACCACGGCATACTGGGCGCACCATGAATTTCTTTACAATCATTCATATGCATTTTTCTGAACTCTACAGACAGAAAAATACCAGTCTATCTGGAGTAAACTGTGGATCATTTTTTAATTGCTTTGACAAAAAAATCAGTCAATAACCTAATTGTCCAAAATTGCTGGATCCCTTTCACAATCACCCTTTCCCAAGGGGCAGCGGTGGCCTAGTGGTTAGGGAGTTAGCCCCAGGACCAGAAGGTAATGAGTTTGAATCCCTGACCAGTAGGTTGCCCTGAGGTACCCTTGAGCAAGGTACAGTCCCTGTCACTGTTACCCAGGCACTTTACATAGCTGCCCCTTGCTGTGTGAGTGTATGGGTCATATGCAGAGATCTAATTTCATTGTGTTTCACAATGTGCTGTGCTGTGTTTCACAATGACAAGAATAGTCACTTTCAATCAAGCAAATGGACCAGAAAAACGCATCTTTATTTGATAAAGTTATACTGCCTTGAAACCAAGCAGGTAACTGAAAAGAAGATAATTTACTGAAATGTCTTGCATGTATCCCACCTTTTTAGTCAGTAGTGATAAGAACTTCCTAAATGTGAGCAAAGCATCTGTCTCATTTTTGTGTTTAACCTCCTGTATCTTAAGCCACCCGTTACATCTTGAAGCTACTGCTTTAAGTGACAAATCTGTGAGCGGCTGTTTTCAGAAAAAAAGTCTGTTTTCTATAATGGCAGATAAAATTGACAAAATTCTTTTCACTATTTCACAGTAAGATGAGGGAAAGAGGATTTTTAGTGAAGCAGGAAGCTGGGGAAATTGTTTAAAAGCCCAGTGAACTATGGCTTAAAAAAGACTGCAGTTTCAAGACCACTCTACTTTCCCTTCCTTTCCGAAGTTTAACGTGCAAGTGCCTTTCTCTTTGTTCAAGTACAGGTTAGTTCTGAGTCACTCCTGTTTACAGAGGGTGGCAAAATGGCTTGCATTGCATTTTTCAACTGGGCTTGCTGCAACATAAATGATTTAGAGTTGCCACTTGCTCCTCTTGAGAACCACAAAGGTAATATTACTGCAAACAGCTTACTCAAGCAGGAGCTGTAGGCCCGTTATTGAGGGGAGCCACAATCAAAGCTTTTCTGAACACTAACAATACAAGCTTGAAAAATATGTAAGATGATGACCTAAATGCTTCAGCACAGACCCCTATTTAGTATTCAAAATGTTGTAATGGAAAGAGTTTATGGTAATGTGAAATGTGAAGATAAGGTGAAAGGGAATTATGGAAATGAAATGCCATTTCTTTTCATATGATTTTTCTTTTCATATTTATGCATTTTGACTCAATATATGTTTAAATAAAAGTCTCAGCTATGTTTGAGTGGGCAGATATGCTGGTATCATTCAAGAGTAAAGGTAAGAACCATTGCTTTAAGGAAATGTTTTACACATACCGTTACAGTTTGAACATATCATACAGTGTGTTTACATGAGTAGGTGTTCAGTAAAAGAAGCCAAAATCTTGCTGTCGTCAAAATGCTGTCATGTCCTCTCTTATATAATCTTAGAAGATGCTAAATTAGATTGTTTTTTTGTGGAAGTTTCTCTTTTGTCACCAAAAAGCCACCCCCGCAACCCCCACTGGGGTTTGGCATTAAAGGTATAGTTTTTCACTTTGACATTTACCCATTTTTTTCCAAAGGAAACGTGCACATTTTCCCTAAATGCTACTTGACGATAAGACCAACACCATTTGCATTAATTAAGCAATAATTAATTCAAGACCCCCCTCTAGAGTTCTAGACCATTTATTTTCAAGCAGCAGCTGTTTAATTCTTAACCCTATATTTTTGTGTGGTCAGCCGTTTTTTCATAGTTTTACCATCAATACCGTTTCCAGTCGGTGCATACTTTAGTATTTATGACCCTCTATCAGGTAGTGAAGTAGATTAAATCGAACACTAAATGCTTGTTAAATCAATACCTCGCTAAACAAATATCATCTGGGGTCATCCAAAAAGATTTTTTCTGCAGCAATGATTTTTTTTTAACATTTATTTTTCTAGCTCAAGGGATATAAATGGAGGTGCCTTTTAGTTCTAAAATGCATGGCTCAGTGTAGTCATTTAACATCATTTGGCTTCCTCTTACTTTCATTAATGGGAACACTCCTGGAAAAAGCACACTATATCACTGCCCGATCGCTGCCTCCTACCCATTTTTTCCTGTCATACCACTTTTACCAATAACGGGATTAGGCCCCCTTTAATGAGAAAAGGCTGGACCTTTCCCTTTAGTCATATCTGCCCTGCTTCATAGACCTTGAGAGGAGACACAGTGCCTGGGCCACCCCTTGAACCACTGTGCAAGATAAGGTCATTCATATGCAGATTTTAGGGAGTTCTTTCTACATCTGCACTTATAATTCATTGTTCATTGTATTTTATCATTACTAGTCGAGGATGATGGAGCCCTTTTTTATGGAGACCCACAGAGTACACAATGCCGTTGCAGTATACGGGCAACCTATTATAGACTTGGATCTTATTCTCTATTATAAAAGAAACAACACAACATAATTGTTATGCTGCTGTGAAGCTCTATTGGTTCCAGTACATTGGCTGTACAAAAACTACTGAGACCGGGACAATGTGACTGGGCTAAATGAAATCATACGTTGAGGGTGCAGAAGGGTTTTTTGTGAGATTATGATGAAAGCCAAGTAGGTAGAAGATCTGTAACAGCAAAATTAGTAAGGATTACCTGTGTTTGGATCTGAGAAAGACACTAAAATAATGTGTCTTGTACAAAAAGAAAAGAAAATCTTAAAGGCGATTTGAATTTTTAAAAATGAAACTGCTGTCTCTCACAGATTCAAAGGCAAGAATTTGATAGGTGTTACTTTTGTGCAATGCCATAATTGAATAACATAAAAAAAACATAATTAAAGATACAATGTATAGGTTTTACATTTACATCCCTGAAACTTCAAAGATTCTTCGCTTTATGTCGCAATGCGGGCACAGATCCATGACTTACACTGTAAAAACAGCTGTGGTACAAACACTAGCCCTGTTATCTCACAGCCAGCAGGCCTGAGCTCTTTCTTTGTGTGGATAACTACATTCATTCTCAAATAATTTATGCAAAAATGAATTACTGTACAATACAGGTTTTGTTCTTCTGACCTATTTATTTTGCTTTCCATTGTTTTATTAAAAGTGTTTGAGTTACATGAAGTACATTTTAGGTTTTAGTGATACATATTTTTAAAGTGTAAACTTCAAAATGTACGCTTAACCCAGTTTATACAATCTGTATCTTTAAAAAGGGTTTAAAACAGCTCATTTTTAATGGATTGCTTTTCAAGCATCCAATGCAAATATGCATATATTCACCTTTCCAGCCTGTAGTCCACACAAGTTTGCTGAAGTTAAGTTTAACATAAGTTTAACACAAGTTTAACATATTTAGGGGTGCAGTAATGAAAAGAGTTTAATTCTTTGATTTCAGAAAGATTTAAAAATAGAGTTTTGGGTCCAGAAACCAACAAATGTAATGGTTTTAGTATTTTTATGCATTGCACCTGACTGCAAGACTAAACCTTTCTTGTAAGAGGTGGGACATTTCTGATGTAACATGGAGCCAATGGTAGCTCTCTATGATAGTCAACAAGAATCGAGCAGCTTTCTTCACATTTTACACACAGAGATGTCTCCAGAACGTTGCAATCTGTGAAGTTGATTCCCGATAGTTCACGCCAGTACAGCATGCCTTACAACTCTTGAAACTGATTTTTTTCTCCCCCAGTAATAGGTTTTCTTCACAAAACTGAAACCTAATTACAAGTTGTCAGGATATGATGTCAGTCACTTGCAAGCATCTGTTATGTTGTGAGTGACTCTTATTTGTGTCCTCAGAGGAGAGTAATAGAGAGACTTAAATGAAAGCCATTTCTGCCTTTGAGTTGTAAAACTGTGATCTGCTTGTCTTGTAAACATGCACACATGCTTCTTTACCAACTCCCTCTGGAATCCAGGCATTAAAAACAGCAAGAGATTTGTTCATAAGCACCACAAAGTATGCCAGTGCAGACTGCTGATCAGATGCTTTCCATTGCCCACACAGTCTCCCACCTCTGCAAGTGAATTTAAGAAGACAAGAGAATCGAAAGTAATTACAAAAGGGGAGCCGGATCATGATACAGGCCATGAGCAAAAGCTACTGTGGCAGTGGATATCTGGCTTTGCACACTGAATTCAATCTGATGTGATGTGGCACAACTGAGACATTTCTTGACGCGGACTGTTGCTTGTTATGATTTATCCCCTGGAATGGGGAGGTCCAAGTATTAATCAGGCATCTCTTCAAACAGGACCATGGCTGTGTAAGTATACACAATATTTCGTTTTAGGAAACTTTGTGTGGTGTAGAGATTGACAGCACCAGTTTGATTCTTTGAACTGGCCTAAATTTTACTAAACCTTTACTTCTCTGAGGACCCTTTCAATGGGTGGTCGTTTAAAGATCTAGAGAATTTAATAGCATGATGTAACATAAAGCTAATTAATATAAACATTCTATTTTAATGAATGCTTTGTTTTCCTGAGCCACATGTTTAAGCTAACGATCATTTAAGCACTTCAGCCCACACGGAGCCAAACCACTTTATACATTTTCCCCCAGGATTGTACAGTAAGTCTTTAATTTCCGTTCAGAGCTGCTATTCAGTAAAAACTTTGCATCTGACATTTTTTTGTTGCTCCATTTTTGCTTTACATCTGAAAAAATCTTTCTGTTCATTATTTCAATGTGAAAAAATAACTGGGCCTGAAAGCAAGTGTGTCTGTCAAGACTGAAGACTGAAAGAAAACAATCACACAGTCACTAAATCACTAAAATTGGACATCTGAGATGGGGATAAAGATTTTATGGATTGATGAGTGTAAATTTGTAATTGGGATTGCTTGAGAGAAAAATGTAGGATGTGCTTACAAGAAACATGAAACACATCTCTACAGATTTCTGCAAAAGTCAACTTAAAGAGTGAAAGAAATGAAAACAATGCTTGGCCAAACAATAAAAAGTGAGCAAGTTATATGTTATAGTTAGATGTACAGGTTCCTTTGTAAACTTTTGTTAAATACTTGCTTTCCTGTGATGCAGAAAGGAACAACATAAAGGCTGTTCTGACTGCAATAAAGATAAGATCCTCTATAATATCCTCCATCTCCACTCTTGTCCTGACTGGGCCTGTGGTTCTGTTCCCTCCACCAGTATGCAGATCTGTGTTGGCAGAAGGCCAGCTGGCCGCAGGCCGGAGGAAGGCGGCAGTGATCAGTCAGTGCCAGTCCGTCAGCAGATAGCAGCTGATTGATGCGGCCAAATGCTCATCAATAAAACCCACTTTGAGCACTTCTGAGTGATTGCAATGAAGCAGGCCGTGCAGCACCTGAGCCAGAGCACCCTGGCACTGCTCCTCCTGCCTCCATAAACAGTCAAGAGCCCCTGCTAAACCGCTGCAGAGGGGATCAAGAAGAGCACTCTACTGAGTACTGGCTTCAGCCTGAGATTAGCCAACAGCATAAAGATAACAAATATCCTCTTTCTTATGTAGTTTATGAGCAGAAAATGTGCTTAGTGTAATACTATTACCATAAGAAGACATTAGCATGAGGAGCATGAGATATAACACGAGACAGTTTTTATCTGTGGAATGAGTCAGAAAGCTATTATCTTTAGATCTTTACAAATCAGTCTAGTGTTCACAGAGTTTGGAACAAAAGGTCTGCTGCTTCCCTGATCCAAGCTTTAACACCAGTCTTATCGCAGTCTGAACACTGACAGCATGTTTAGCTCTAACAATGTCTCAGAAAAAAGCATTGATTAGACTGGTTGCATCATTTCCATTTAGGAGTCCTGATCAATCCCACCTGCATTTACTCCATTCTGATTTGCCCTTCATTATCTTGCTCATTTTCCTTTTCCTTTTTGATTCTGAGCATGGGTACACAGTGCCAGTCAATAAAAAAAAAAAAAAAAAAATATATATATATATATATATATTTGTATTAAGGGGAAACTAGAGGGGAAATGATCAGCAACCAATTAAATTTGGTAATGATTTGTAAAGAAGGCATTATTAATGGTCTTATGAATAACAGTTCATAATTATGCACAAACAAAAGTTTGAATCCCTGTTTTTAACTCACAGTGAATTTACCCATCCACAGGACTTTCACACTGACTATTTATTTTTATCAGATCAGGATTTACACATTGGTGTATTGGTCATCATAAAATTCTACACAGAAAGAAAAAAGATTTCAGGACTGGTCAATCCTACTAAAATCTTAGTTTAGCAAAAAATCCAGTGAACACAATATAGAAAGTTAAGACATGTTAAGCATGTGAAGTCTGTTTAGTTTACTTTCGGCTTTGCACACCAGTAGTGAAAATAATGCAATTGATTTTGGGTAACAGACTTTACATTGAAAAACTAAATAAGCAAATCTCTGTATAATCAACAACATTTGAACTATGGGGAAAAGTGTAAATTTGATTCTTTTTTTCCTCTTTTTTAGGCCTGAACCTGTAACTACTGCCAGCTCTGCTAATACACCTGTTCAAAACTCTTTAACTTGATTTCTGTTCTACAATAAACAGCCTCTGCCAGGGGCAATAACTTGCACTGAACTTCAGTTGCTTGAACTCATATAAGATCCTGGGTGGTGAGATTATCCCCAGCGTAAATAAATCTTGCACATTGTTGCAGACATTGTGGAACAAACATGCTGCAAGGAAATGATCCTAGCAATATAGGATATGCATAGCAGCATGCAAAGCCTAACATCCATTTGTTCCATTGGAGAGCACTATCGTCACTTAGAGGTGGGGGTGGGGTAGTCACAGCTGTCCTGTAGACTCAGCACTGGAGTATGATATCCTTCACACCAGTACAGCCAAGCAAGCAAATTTCAACACAAACAAATGGGTCTATATAATCGGCAGGCTGACACTTAATATAAAAACATGACCGAGATTTACATTCAGGCTGCCAGTATTACCTCACAGAGTCAGGCTTCCTAAAGAGGATGAGTCTGCTAAGGATAGTTAAGGTTGGCATCATGGTTTATTATCTTTTACAATGTACAATATACAAAAATATAGAGTACCAAAAAATTCACAGTGTCTAAAAGGCAGTGATTACAGTCTACATCACATATCTAACAGTACCACCAGGTCAGTTGCATAGAAGGGCACCAAGCCTTGTGGGGATGGAGCACATCATTTTGTCATCTGGGTCCTTCCCTGCCTGATGGTGAAGCTCCTTGGGTGGGGTTGAATTAATAAGAAATGGCCAGACTCAGTAAACACTTTTAAAATGATCTGACGCATGGGAGAGACAAGAGAGGTTTTCTGCGCTCCAGGGGATAAGGGGATTGTGTTGTAGGCGTGAACAGAAAGGACTGTCATGCCCTGAACAGAAATAGCAAGTCTGCTAATTTCATCTTGTTAAGCAGCGAGGTAAATACCATGCCTTGGTAAATGAGATATGCTGTCGAGTCTCACAGCGGAGGTGCTAAATTGAAATCACAGCGGACTCCAGGCCTTGTTTTGCATCTGCAAAAATAACACCACAATTGACTTTTACAGGTTTTTAGTAGATTGGGCCTCTTTTTAACAGATCCCCAATGATCCCCAACAGGTGGATGAATAAAAGTAAAAGTCCGCTCCATCAGTGGTATTACACTGTCATACATCGAATATTCAAAAGTATTCAAACAATCCTTACAGATAGTAAATTATGCTATTTTAAAGAGCAGACAAATGGGTTCAACTGTGCACACACACACAGGCTCGAAGAGAATCTCAAGGGTTGTAAAGATAAACCCAACCCACCATTAAAAGGAACAGTAATCACAATGCTGCATTCCTGATTCAATATTCTCATGATATTAAAAAAAGATCTGAATGAAGAAAAATGACTGCATTCATAAGACTAGGGTATAATCAATGACGCTTGAGCTGGGAGGCGGAGGAGGGTTGGACATATGTGCTGGACTGGGTTGTTGTACAGTGCTGGTGGTGTTCAAACAATGCATCTGTAACAAATATCATAATTATATATGAGTAATTCTCCAGAATGCACATTTCCACATTGTACATTCAAATTTTGCATTGTGATATCAAATAAGAATGTTGAGTGCTCTGTTACACCCCTGATATTTGCATATAAAATAGACAGCTTTGCATGAGTCTCCCCAGCACTGGATCTTGGTGCAGTGAAACTGCATACTCAAGAATGATGGCACAACTACAAATATCTTTGAGATGAGTTAAGGTTGTGACACAGAACTAATCATCCATCATAAGTACCTAACGTCATTAATGCCCTTGTGGCTGCAAACAAATCCTCACAGCAATATTTCTACTGTAAGGCCTTCCAAAAAGAGTATAAATTGTAACTGCAGCAAATGGGGACAAGCTTTCTATTAATATTCCAATTTCAAAAGAAATGACAGAAGGGAAGGTGTCTATGAACATTTGGTCATAAAGTGTATGTACAACGCATGCCATAAGTGTAAATGTAGACCACACAAAAACTTCCCCACATTCATAGAATAGCATCCATGCATGTCCTCTTTAGAAAGTTTAGATCAGGACTTGCAATAAATGTTAACCATATTTCCAGCGTAAGGCTGAAGACGACTGGCTCTTCTGCTGCTGCAGTGAAGAAACACTAGACTCAATGACGAGCTCCATCCCCACACTGTCCCTAGAGTTGGAATATGTACAGTTGCTGCAGATATTTTACATCTATAAGGCTTAAAAAACAGTGTTAGCTTTACAATATACATGTACATTACACTAACCTTTTATGTGTCATAATGGGGCATCACCTGTGTACAAATCAAGCATTCGTGCTTAGTTTAACTAAAAAGCACCACCGACAGCATTCATATGACAAGCTTAACAAAAAATAGCTTAGTTCTTCAATGACCTTTACAAACCAAGCTTAAGATAAATATTATCACACCTCGGTGAGGATCACTATCACCATCATCCTTTTTGCTCTGTTATGATGTTTCTAAATGGAATATAAAGTACAGAACAGTGCATCAGGTACCGAATACAATGTTTATGGGATAAAGATGGATAAACGTGCATTCCCTTTTTTATGATCCCATCAGTTATTTTTAAATTGTACAAAATGCGAGTCTGTTCTTTCTTGTTATAACATAAACACACACACACACACACACACACACACACACACACACACACACACACACACACACAAATTACTGAGGGGAAAAAGCTTTGTTATTTGTGATCAAGACGGAAAGCCTTTGATTTACTGCTGTAAGAGCCTGAAGGACATGGATATTTGATAGTAAAATTAATGATATATAACTTACCCCAAGTTTTGAAAATAATGATGATTAATAATGCTCTAAACTGTAGAAAATATGTACCTAAATATGAGAAAAATGACCATGATCAGTACAATGCCCCATCACTGCTTCAATTCTTTACTTTAAATAAGACCCTAATCTCCATCTACCCTACATCATCTCAAAACAACTGTCAAATAAGTCCCTCTTTAAAATAATCTTTAAAAAAGTGCCAAGCTATCAGTATTTTCTACAATGTTTCATATTAAAATATAGTCCACCTTAGTCCAAGCTTGTTGTATTTGATACAACCACTAAGGCGTTTATAATTCAGTAGGATGTGTTTATATAAGATCCAAACGTACTCCATCCAAGAAGGGCAAACAATAAAGTAGAGGGTTGTAGTGAACTCTGAAGGAAACAGGCATTCCTATTGCTCCTCTTCCAAATTCCACAGAATTTGATTTGGGCTAGATCCATTGCTCTTTATGGTGTTTTTGTTTTTCACCAATTAGTTTCAATGTTGCCCATATCATATGGTTTCAGGTTCTGCATATCTCAGTAACAGCACATTATTCCGTTAGCTATAGCTGGTCTTCTGAGAGCTCCATCCCCATAGCTTAAAAGAGGAACTTTGTTAGATCTCCTTGCATTTGCGTCCAGTGATAACAGAAGCTTGCTCAATAAAAGCAGACCTAACAGGTTTAGCATCGATCCCTTGCCTTAACCATGTTTCTTAAGGTCTGTTTTCTTGGCGCTATAGCAAGAACAGTTGTTTCTGAGTGCACAGCCCAGTTCCTGCTGCTGTGTGCTGGACTGCAGAGTATGGTGCTGTCATCAAGAGAGGCAGACAATTGTCCCATGTTTGCCTGAAACACTCTTCTGTTAAGAGTTCCACAGAGATAGATGATTTAAATAACTGACATCAGTGTAGCTACACAATCGTAGGCATTCCTTGGAGAAGACTACCATATAAAATGCTGGACTTGGTCCCTGTACATGGCCCTTTTCCATTAGAGACTGTGAATCATGACTTAGATGACATGCTCTATGCTCCAAGTGCGAGGAGTCAAGCGTAACGTTCCAAAAGAGCACCTCCACTCATCAGATGCTGAGAGGGCAATGGAGATGCTCATGATAAGGGTTTTGGAAAAAAGAAAGCTTCAGAGTGTTGCTTTTCCCCTGTCACCGTAGCCACAGAGCTTCAGATAAAAGTCTCAGCTGTTGTTGTAGGTTCTGCAGGGCGACGGGGAGGAGTCCGGCCGGTAGTCATATTTACCCAGGGCTGTGGGGTAGTAGGTGGTAGTATAGACGTTTGTTTGCTGGA
The DNA here is from genome assembly GCA_017165825.1 of Hepsetus odoe. Classification (NCBI taxonomy): domain Eukaryota; kingdom Metazoa; phylum Chordata; class Actinopteri; order Characiformes; family Hepsetidae; genus Hepsetus; species Hepsetus odoe. Next base: position 18,332,821 of record CM029369.1, read on the forward strand.
GCGGCGAAGGGAAGAAGTTGGTTCTTTCATCTGGCAGCAGGTTGTTCTTGTTTAGTGTCTAGAGCAGACAGAAAAAAGGAGGTCAATTAAAAGAAAGAGTGGGAAAGCAAGAACAGCTAGAGATAAAGCCAACAATCGAACTCTTGGCTGGCATATGCAACAGATGGTTAGGTCTTACAGTGGTGAGAGCTTAGGAGACCTCTCACGCCGAAAACAGTTCAGGGTCATGAGTATGAACTCGGCATGCCTTGTCCAGCCAGAACTATAAATATCGATAGCGCCTCAGAATGAAACTCATAGCAGAGCGTCTGAATAATTCAGAAGCAATAGACTAGCAGGTCATGGATGAAAGTTGCATGTGAATGCTCTCTGGTGCTCTTGAGAAATGTAATTTATCTCAACAGCTCCAAAGCAGTGGCAGCTCAGTAATTGGGGAAGAAATATGCAACACTCATCAGTGATCGTAATGACTCGGGCTGGATGAGAGTCTCTGAGCAACAATGGCATAATGCTAAATATAATAAACAGCAGCTTTAGTGAGAGTCAAAGGCCTTGATGTTATGCTTAGAAGCAGCTCCCAATCATGAATATGAATACAAACAAACATAGATTTATCCTGTTTCATGGGTAACATAGGTAATAGGAAATAGGTAGGCCAGTCAATGTGAAAAGGGCATTCATTCTGACCAGTCTATCTACCTTTAATCACATTAAAGAACAAATGTACTGGTTGCTCATTACTCAAACATGGTATATTAGTGTGAAACCTAAGTCCTCAGTGTTTAATGCTGCCATTAAACTAACATTTTTTTCTAGGCCCAGATAACATGAGAGAATTTTTCAAATAAACAAAGTAACTAAAGTCATGTGCAAAATATTGTGCTTAAATTAACTATGTTGTCATTTTTTCTGTTTAAACATGCTGATCAGCCATAACAATAAAACCAACGGCCTATTATTGTGTGCCAAACCTCTGATGGTGTGCTATGATGTCTTGTACCAAGACAGCAGATCCTTGTCAAGTTGGGAAGTTTGGCCTTCATGCCTCAACTGGCCTGAGTCAAGTCAAGAGCTTGAACTCAAAACATTCCTAAATAAACAGAATGACATGGTGCATCATAATGCCAGAAGAGCTCACTGCTGTTTTAAGTGGTGTCTCTGTATGCAACAATGTAGGTGGCTCAGACTGTCCCAGTCATTAATCCACCAAAATGCGGCACGTCAATGTTGCTGTGATGTGTGAGCTTGTCCTGTTTTTTTTTTTTCATGTTTTTTAGGTTCACTTTTCCGTTGCTGCTTAATTTCTCACATTTAATACAGACTTACTGTTTAATTGCTTATTTGTACATATTGGAATATTATATATATATATATATATATATATATATACACACATATACACTTTTTTTCCAGATACCATACCCTACAAATAAATACATTTGCAGAAAAAGAACACATTCAGGTTTATTTCTAGTAAAAGATGTAGACATATTTTCACTTCAAACATGCAATTAAGTGACACAGCTTAACAAAGGCCCACATAATGATTATAGTGTTGGAGTACTTGCACCTACAATGGTTAATCGAACAGCTGATTACCCGTGAATAACCCCAGACTAGAGTTGCGTGTCTTGGACCTTTTGTGATGAACAGCTGTGGTTTGTCTTCAGAGACTCTGCGACATCAGATTCTTCATTCTAATTAAAGCACGTTTCTCACCGGATGCTTCTCATCACACTCATCACTAACTGGCACCTCTGCTATTGCCATCTGCAGACGGACGTGTCTAGAAGTGCCTCTCAAAGACGGCTGGAGCAGCTGCCGCTCCCCCATTACTTACGCTAACACACATCGGTTTAGTTACTGGCATCCGAGCCCAGAGGCCTCGTAATGAGCTTAGAGTGAGCAGCAGGCACAGAGCAGATCGATGGAAGTGGTGGCTATGGCCGAGCACAGGTGTCAGAGCAAGGACACAAGGTGGGAGAGAGCGAGTCGAGCCCAACTAATTGGATGGGCTCAACAATCAGTCACAACCAGCTGTGGGAGTGCAGTGGCCGGCTGCTGCTTAAACAATCTAATGGAGCCCATTAATAAAGACTGAGTGTGTGCCAGTAGCTGCTTGGGATTGTGAAAGGCGGCTAAACAAGCAACCACAGGGAGAACAAAAAACATCTCTCATCTGCCTAAAATCACACATACAGTGCCTTGCAAAAGTATTCACTCCCTTGCCTTTTTACCTATTTTGTTACATTCCAACCTGTAATTTAAATGTTTCTTAATCTTATTTTATGTGATGGATCTGCACAAAATAGTCTAAGTTGGTGAAGTGAAATGAGAAAAATATATATCAAAATTATTTTAAAAAAAATAAAAAACTGAAAATTAGCATGTGCATATGTATTCACCATGAAGCCCCTAAAAAGTCCTGGTGCAACCAATTACCTTCAAAAGTCACATAATTAGTGAAATGAAGTCCACTTGTGTGTAGTCTAAGTGTCACATGATCTGTCAGTATAAACACACCTTTTCTGAAAAACCCCAGAGGCTGCAACACTACTAAACAAGAGGCATCACACCATGAAGAGCAAGGCGCTCTCCAAACAAGTCAGGGACAAAGTTGTTGAGAAGTACAAGTTTGGGTTGGGTTATAAAAAAATATCCAAATCTTTGATGATCCCCTGGAGCACCATCAAATCCATCATCTTCAAATGGAAAGAACATAGTACCACAACAAACCTGCCAAGAGAAGGCCACCCACCAAAACCCACAGACCGGGCAAGGAGGGCATTAATCAGAGAGGCAGCACAGAGACCAAAGGTAACCCTGAAGGAGTTGCAGAGTTCCACAGCAGAGACTGGAGTATCTGTCCATAGGACCACAATAAGCCGTACACTACACAGATCTGGGCTTTATGGAAGAGTGGCCAGAAGAAGAAGGCGGCACATTTTGAGTTTGCCAGAAGGCATATGGGTGACTCCTCAAATGTATGGAGGAAGGTGCTCTGGTCAGATTGAGCTTTTCAGCCACCATGGAAAATGCTATGTCTGGCGCAAACCCAACACATCCTACTACCCCAAGAACACCATCGCCACAGTGAAACATGGTGCTGGCTGCATCATTCTGTGGGGATGTTTTTCAGCAGTAGCAACTGGGAAACTGGTCTGAGTCAAGGGAAAGATGGATGGTGCTAAATACAGGGATAATCTTGAGGAAAACCTGTGTCAGGCTGCCTGGGACGGAGGTTCACCTTCCAGCAGGGCAATGACCCGAAGCATACTCCTAAAGCAACACTTGAGTGGTTTAAGGGGAAACATTTAAATGGGTTGGAATAGCCTAGTCAAAGTCTAGACCTCAATCCAATTGAGAATTGAGAGTTGTTTGCTTCACAATAAAAAAAAACAACAACAAAAAAAAAAACATCTCACAGTTGTAGGCATGTTCTGTAAATGAAATGGTACAAACTCTCAAACAATCCATGTTAATTCCAGGTTGTGAGGCAACAAAACATGAAAAATGCCAAGGGGGGTGAATACTTTAGCAAGGCACTGAATCAGAGCAGCACATTTCACACAAAAATGTTGGGTCCAAGTCTATCTGAAAAAACATTAATAATGGAATGCAATTTGCCATGTTCCTGTAAAAGTTACACAAGGTTCACCAAATAACATGCACAGTAGATGAGAACTTGGTGTTTTCTCTCTCCACCTTAATAAAAAATGTGTCTCTGCATGTATGACACTTGACAAAAAGAAGAAACGACCAAAATAGGAAATTGAGGGATATATGGTGCACTCGAGTAAGTATGTTCCCTTATTGCAGGGATGCCAACTGAAAAAAACTGCAATATGTTGAGGTAAGGTATCCAAAACTGCAGCATATTTCAAACAAAAGCTGCCTCAGGAAGATTTGGCAGAATGTAACATAATTAGAACATAATTGGCAGAATGCAAGTTGAAACTTCCTGACAGAACAGCTACTTGGTTGGATAATTGCTAAAAAACAGAATAATAGCTGACATTGGGTATGTACCCATTTCTATTCGTGCAACTAAAGCAAATATGCCCTGAAGAACATAAAAAAAATAGTTTTCTAAAAAGAGGAACACAGGAAAATTGAGCTCAAAACTGTTAAACATGACAGTGAGTTTCTTGCTTGGAATTAATTTTCCACAAAAAAAAATACAAAATACACATGAATACATTCTAAGAAAAAATCAAAGATGCATTAAGGGCAAAAACAGTCAAGTTCCTTGTATACTGATGTATAAATTGCCAGATTTTTAGTTTAGCTCTCTGTGCAGTACACACAACTTGTACACTGAAGAGAAACAGTCGTTTTGTGGAAAAAATATAATTACTTTAACAATTTAACTGCAGAAGACACAGCAGCAGTAATAGGAAGGCTCACCTTGAACTCCATGGGTGTGTACTTCTCATTCTTTGGCGTGGTGTTGCCTTTATAGTTGAGGTGATTAGGAGTGGTAGGGTGGATGACTGCAGAATCCTGGGAGGGTTTTTGGAAACGCTGGCAGTACACGTACACTAGAAACGACAACAGCCCTGCACCGAGGAAACATGACACACCTGTGGCTATCAGGTGCAACAGAGTGAAACCTGGGGAAAAAAAAAGAATAAAATGGTTACAAGAAAGGTACATTTTAAAAAATGTTACATTTTTCTACAAGTCGCTGCAATCAACTTTTCTCAACCTGCTCATTTTGAGCAGAAATTCACTCGTCATAGTCAAATCAGAAAAACGCTGTGACACTGCCATATTCCTCATTACTAGCTCAATATGTCTGTAATAGCTATCACAGTGTTCCATCCAACAGTAGGCAGGTGTTGGAGAGTGTCAGAGTGACTGGGGCTGCACTAAGGCTCAGTGCGCTGATTAGCGGAGCCGGCCATGGCCGTAATGAGTGTGGCGATGGAGAGAAAAGGGTGCCATGCCACTGCGCACCGTTGCTCTAATTGGCTGCTGAGCATACGCAAGAGCACCGCTTCTGGGGGACACAGGGTAATGAGCTGCCCATGGCTGGCTCTGGACACTACCTTGAGAGATCAAATTGGCATGGTAGTGCTGTCTCTGAGGGCAGCTGTTACTCTTCACAGGCTGCATCACTGGCCTATAAACCACTGGCTGGCCTTTCACTTTATGAACATTAGTATTCAAAAGTTTGGAATCACCACAATCCTTTTTGTAATTTAGTATGCAATAAATATTTCAATTTGAATAATAATGTCACATCACACATTTTCCTTGCATGTTACTTTTAAGATCCACACAAGGTTTGTGTAAATTTATGTACCAAAAAGATTCAATATTAGCATTATTTTCCAATCTCTTAGAATAAATCAGACTGTTCTTCATTATTGTGTTGATGTAAACTGAAATATGTAAATCAGTAGTTGTCAAACAGCTCCTCAGGGTCCCATCCAATAGGTTCACATTCTTCTGACCCTGCTAATGACACCTGAACCAGACTTTTGAAATGGCTTGCTATGTTAGATAGGTGCTATAATAAAATATAAATGCAAATGATCACATGGCCCCTAAAGCACAGTTTGAGAACTGATGTTAATAACCCCTGTTCTGTTTGGCTGCCCTGTATGGTGTATTGTATATTAAATAAATAAATAAATAAATAAATAAATAAATAAAAACTTTCACTGCCATGATATTTCATTGCACTGCTGCTTTACAGCTTTGTCAGTCATTTTCAGGTCCATTTATAATCCTGGACACATCTTAAATAATTAAATGATACCGATCTTATTTTTTAAATTCTGTTTATAGTGAAACCAGTCAGGTTGCACAGGGGTAGCATATATTCGTTTCATAGAATATAATTTATGTTCCAACTAAAATGGTTTAATACTATTAAAGTCATTGATTCCAAGCTTCTGAACAGTATTGCTTATTCATGTTAAGGTGTGGTAGAAGCCCAAGTGGTGCTGGCAGGCTGGTTTTGGGGAGAGTGTAGCATGGAGCATGAAGAATGGCCTCAGCTCAGGGGCAGCAGAGCGACAAGGTGTGAAGGACCCAGTTTGGCCCCTTTGTGCATCTTCCCTCCTCTTCCCCACACCATCCAGCACTCATTTACATTACTGAGACTCTCGCAGAAGGAACACACGGTGGAGGGATTCCATCACCTTCTGATGCCTGTATGAAAGAGATGCAGGAACACACAGAATACATACATGCTTGCACACTGCCACACACACATACAGCCACACATGCATGAAGGCATGCCGTCATGCATCCATCAATGTGCATCGACACACCTGAAAACACGCTGGCTGATGCACTTACCCCCACACTGCTGCTCCTTATCATAGCCAGATGCAGGCAGAATCACTGTATTAAAAAAAATAAATACATAAATAAATAAAGAGTTACACACCAGTCCATCTCTGCTCCACACATAAACACATTCTGCTCTCTTGGGTTTCAGCTAGAATGCCAATCACAGCTGTTCTTTGCTCAGAGCTCTGAAAGGCAACATCCCTGGAACTGGGGCAATACATAGAGTGATGACAGCAGCACAGTTGCCACTCTAGTGTTGTGGCCAAAAAAAGAACCACTGATGAAAGGAAACTAATATTTAGCCAATTTCAGTAAAATTAAAGTATAACAAATTATTCCCAGCATTAAAACTATAAAGAAATGCTTTGTCAAAAAATCTAAGTTACACTTAACCCAGATGTTGTCTACTATACTTACTGTCCAAATATCAAGTCAGTAGGACAAAAACAGAATACATGAGTGTGTAAGAAAGGGTGGATAGGGGAATGGTTAGAAGGAGTAGAAGTAGAAGGTGAAGGAGTTTAAATACTTGGGGTCAAAAGTTCAGAGTAACAGGGAGTGTGAAACAGAGTGCCAGCACTTTGAATGGGGTGGAAAAGAGTGGCAGGAGTTATCTGTGGCCAATGAGTGCCACCAAGAGGTTTACAAGATGGTAGTGAGACCAGCAATTTAATGCTGAATGGAGACAGTGGCACTGATAAAATGACAGTGGAATGGCAGTGGAATTGAGAGTTGCAGTGGTGGGGTTTGGCTAGTGGTTAGGGATTAGCCTAACCTAACTAACCTCTCTTACTTTTGGCCTACCTCTTCTCCTCTTGCCTGGTAGCTTAATCCTAAACATCCTTCTACTGATCTAATTCTTGTCTCTCTCCTCTGCACATGTCCAAACCAATGCAATCTTGCCTCTCTTACTTTGTCTCCAAATTGTCCAATCTGAGCTGTCCCTCTCAAAAACTTGTTCCTAGTTGTGACCATCCGGTCACTCTCAGGGCAAATTTCAGCATAATCTCTATAACTCTGACACCTCCAGCTCCACCACATGTCTTTTCATCAGCAGCAGTCTCCAGTATCCTTTTTTTCATACTGACTTTCATTCCTCTCCCCTCTAGAGCATATCTCCATCTCTCCAGGTGCTCCCTACCTTCACTACAGATCACAATATCATCAACAAACATCATAGTCTATGGGGATTCCTGTCTAATCTCATCTGTCAACCTTTCCAGCTCTACTTTCAACGCATCCGTCACTACTACACTGTCACACTGCCCTCATACCTTGTATACCATATCTTGTACAGCTCTACGTATCACCCACATTCTTGAAAATCAGTACACTTCTTCCATACGCTTGTGAAAGTGAAAATGACTACCCTTGTCATTGGGACACGCACAGCACAGCACAGCACACAACGAAATTCAACCTCTGCGTTTCACCCATACACACACGTGCAGCAGGGGGCAGCTATGAAAGCGCCTGGGGAGCAGTGACGGGGAAGGTACCTTGCTCAAGGGTACCTCAGGGCAAACTACTGGTAAGGGGTTTAAACCTACAATCTTCCGATTCTGTGGCCAGCTCCCTAATCACTAGGCCATACTCTTCTGACTTTCCAAGACTGTGTTAAACAATCTGGTTTGAAATTCCACTGCCATCTCACCTAAACACCTCCATGCCTTTACAGGTATGTCATCTAGACCAACCTTGCCATTCTACATCCTCTTCATTTATGCCCTTACTTCTACCTTTGGCTACACTCGCCCATGTTACTACTTTGTAGTTACCAGTCTTCATCAGACTGACCGTCCTACAAAGGATATAATCCACCTGTGTGCACCTTCCTCCACTCTTATCTCAAAGTATTCACTACAGCCATTCCAATCCTTTTATCAAAACCCACAACCATCTGACCTTCTTCATTCCTCTCCAAAACACCATACCTACCCATCACCTCTTCATCTGCTTCGTTGCCTTCTCAAAGAGGCCCATTAAAGTCTGCACCAGTCACCACTCTCTCACATAGGTACACTCTCTAAAACATCATTTAACTCAGTCCAGAATTCTACTTTCTCCTTCATCTCACAACTACCTTGTGGGGCCATAAGCACTTAAAACATTCATTGTCACATCCTTGATTTCCAGCTTCATACTCAGCACTCTACCTGACATTCTTCTCCCCTCCAAAACACAGCTGACATACTCTTCCTTCAGAATAACACCAACCCCATTTCTCCTGCTGTGAACAGTACTCACTGTTTTTTTTTCTGTAAATATCAATTTCTGCTACAAAACTAATTATTGCAAATGCTAGAGGTTAGCATTACATCTGAAGGTTTGTGGAAGATTTCTTTCCCACAGCTCCAAATGAGTCAAAGGGAGTCCATTATAATTCCATTCCTCCCCCGTGCTTCTAAAACTGATCTCAGATGTGCTCAAGAGGTGGTTATTCTTCCCCTGGCAGATGGACAAGGAGGGAAGTGCATAGACTCTTTTAATTGAGACAGGCAAATCTCCTTGATTAATTTTCAGCAAAATTACCCCCTCTCCTCACTGTCCAACAGACCTTAAGATTTCAAACGCGGCTACCCAAATCTGAAGTGAAATTGGATGTGAGCCTGCGTTTTGGCATAACATTAATATTAATTACAGTGCCTGATTCACTTGGTATTCCACTCGGCTAACCTCTGTTCCAGCAGGCTGGAAGTGATCAGTTCTCCACTTATAAAACCCACTTTCACTCTACGGCCAGAGTGATGAATCAGTGCAAGTAAACACATTATAGCTAATCTATTTCAAAGCCAACAGTAGATTTTGATGGGGTGTAAAAATATATGATTATTTAATAGGCATGGCACTGAATTACACAACAGCAAATGAATTTTCTGTCAAGTTGAACCCTTTGGCAAATAGAAGAAAGCATGGCTCTGTATGGGAATATATATATGAGTGGGTTCAAGTGTGTATGTGTAAGACAATACTGATCTCTCACCTGGGATTTCGTTGCAATCTTTGTATTGGGTGCTGTTTCCTACACAGGGAGTTGAGCCCTGAGTGCCACACTCTCGAGTGCGCACCTGCAAACCCAGGTCATCGCAAGAAGACCACATAGTCCAGGCCATCCAGCCACCTGCATGTACAAACATTTAAAACACATGCTTTCAAACAGTAGAGGGTCTAGCCAGGCTATGACTCTCTGGCCCACCCACACTACTACAAAGAGTCAAATCAAAGGCCCAAAGAATCACAAAGGAGACACTTTCAGAGAAACCGTTCTATTTACTTAGGAAGACACTTTGAGGGAAAACCTTGGATGTATTTGTGTGCTGGGGAAATTGAATCAACAAAAATAAATTCATTCTATTTCTTTTCCAGAGCTGATGGAATGTTTGGCAGTCACCAATCTTATGATGCCATCGCAACCTCACAGGAATTCCTCGTTCATAAACAGAGTAGGCTGAGCTTCAGAAGCTATGATGTCTAAAAATCTTCATCTCAAGCAGCCCAAGCTGATGCAACGAATTCCCATACACCGCCAGACAAAAAAAAAAACCCAAAAAACACCTGGATTATTTAAGCAAACAGGTCCAGCCTCTTTGCATCCAGGAAAGAAAACAAGATTGCTGAAATGCCAAAAATAAATTTAAAAACTGTCCAATGCATTATTAAGGCTAAGTTAAATGTTTTGTGAAATCAAATTACAAAGTCGTGAATTCAGCTGTTGATTTAATAGTAATAGTAAAAGCTTTTCTGCAGACACAATAGAACAGCAATATAACCTTAAAATCTGTATAGCTAACTGGAAAAAAACTAAAGACTAATTGGACTCTGGAGCAAAGGAAAATAGGTTGTGTGGTCTGAGTCAAGATTACCCTATTTCAGGATAAAAAGAGAGGTGGATGTGTTTTGGTCTGGTGCTGCTTCAGTTGGTCAGGTGTAGGTTTAGCACTTTATCTGCTCAAAAATAAGGTCAGCTGACATCCTGAATATACTGAATGACCAGGTTTTTCCATCAATTGATTTTTTCTTCCCTGATGGCATGGGCACGTTGTAAGATGACAATGCAAGGATTGATTGTGCTCAAATTGTGAAGGAGTAGTACAGGTGAGCATAAGCATTTTCACACATGGACTGGTCACCAGAGAGTCCAGACCTAAACCCTAACTGAGAATCTTTGTGATGTGCCAGAAATACTCTTATACTCCCATCATCAATAAAAGATCTTGGTAAAGCTTACTTAAACAATAATACAGTGGATGCGTGTATCAATCAAATCTAAAGACGACCAACAAGGCAGTATATATTGCAGAAGACGCCCCCTTTAAATAATGATGCCAAGCAGTGCAGGTAATTGCCACATCCATCTTTGTTTATTTGCCTCAATCAAGCAAAGTGTTTACTTAGCAAAGTCAGGAGTTGCAAAAGAGAGGGCCAGTGGCACTGATGGACTGTTGCTTCCTCTGTTAATATACATGTGGCTTCTGCGATGCCCCCTTATCCACTCCTACACAGAACATTATTAATCAAGACTTGCTTAAAGCAGCACAGCATAGCCCTGGCCATTTGATTGGCTCTTGAGTGACAGCTTACAAGTACCTTTAAACTGCAGTTGCTAAATTTGGGTTATCACTACGCCATCACACTAGGAAGAATGAAAACAGCCTCATAGATGGTTGATTGATCTTTGCATGTATGTGAGTACATTGTTGGCTTTTCATACTGAAGCAAACAAGTTCTTTTCTGTACCACTCATCAAAAGGATATTCGTTTCCTGTTGACTGACAGCTTAAGACTTAATTGTCAGGTTTATTATGGCTGCTCAGGTTATTCCAAATACAGGAAACAGAAACATCACTGCATTTGAAGGAAAACAAAGTGCATGTTAAGGAAGGAATAAAACAAGGGCAAAAAGATGGAGTATTGCAGTGCTTGTTAAATCTGAGAGGTGTCTTTTTTTTCTTTTAAGGGAATCGCTGCCATTCAAACACATGATGCCAAGATTAGCTTGCTTCATAAATATTTGAGTTTCTCCATATGGGAGCAGCTGTGCTGGTTCTGTACTGGAAAATACTGAAGTGCTTGTTCTACATTTCAAACCACAGAATACGATTACAGCACTTTGCAGCACTACAATATGCTCATGTTCAACTCTCTCTCTCTCTCTCTCTCTCTCTCTCTCTCTCTCTCTCTCTCTCTCTCTCTCAAGCACACACGCTCTCTTTTGGAAGGAAAATATATTTGTGTTGTATAGACTTGCAGTGAATGATGGGTCTGGGAGCAGCACTTTCAAAGCAGTAATGATCAACCCTGCAACAGCAACACCTTTATTACAGACTATGATGAGTCTAAAAGTGATGATTTAGCTGAAAATCAAATTTGCACAATTTTTCTCTGGTGTCTTTGATAGCTTTTGTAGCTTTGGTGTGTGTTGGCTTATTTGGATTTCCACCAGCCTGGCTAATTTAACTAATATGCATATTTATCAGTTAAAGCACTACATGGTTTACCTACGTACATAGGTAAATAAAGTTGCCTGTGAATTTTTCTACATTGTAAGCCATGCTATGTAAAAATGGCAAAAGCTGGTGAATAACAAGGTAGTTAAACAAGCTCCAATGAAACATTTGTATAACTTCAGCAATTTGAAAGTGAACTGAAAATGACTATTCTTGTCATTGTGAGTACACACAGCACAGCACACCACAACAAAATTGGATCTCTGCATTTACCCCCGTTTCACAGCTATGAAAGTGCCTGGGGAGCAGTAACGGCGACGGTACCTTGCTCAAGGGTACCTCAGGGCAACCTACTGGTAAGAGGTTTGAACCCAAATTTTCCTGTGGCCAACTCCCTAACCACTAGGCCACCGCTGGCCCTTAACTTAATTTGGATTATTAAGTAACAAAATTCTATTTTATTTTGATCACCCTGTTTGTGCTTGTAATAAAGTATCAAACCTTGAACTAGTACTTTTTTCCCTGTTCTTCTCTGACACTGAAAATTAATTCAGCATTGCTTGAGAATCCTATTGTTTATATTCATGTTTCTATTCATTACATATTATTTTATATTTTGAAACTTTGATGTAAGGAAGTGCAAGTGACTAGCAACTGGTTTTCCAAATAAATATAGGTTTAGCCTCTTACATCTGACCTCTTCTGTCTATATTTACATTTATACAGGATTATTTAACAGAGCATGTTTAGCATTAGCTTTAGTACAAATTGAAAACCAAACCACGTCTTGGCTGATGGTCTGCATTTTGGGTATGCGGAAAATTGTGCTAATTGCATTTTTGTCCAAATCATCACTTTAGGTTTTAGAAAATGAGTGAAAATGGAAGGACGGAATGGTGTAAAAACATCTGGATCTGCTCTTGTGCATACAGACAGAGGTGCACTCCTTTGTGACTGCTCAGGACTTGTAGCTGGCAGTAGGCTGTAGCATTGAGAGTCAAGTTGGTCCTGAGGTGAGCTTACCCTGGCACGCATGTGTGTTGCACAGCACCTCCTCTGTATGCAGGCCAATGCAGATGTCCCCTCGGTGGGCAGGGGCAGGGTTGGTGCAGCTGCGTGTCCGTTGGTGATGACCTCCACCACAGGGCACTGAACATTGAGACCATGGAGACCAGCAAGACCAGGCGCCTTTCACTGCACAGACCAGACAACACACACACACAAACGAACACCACATACACACACAAGCACAGGGCAATCAGGCAAGCGGGAAAGGCACAAACAGCCGGATAAGCAGACACACAGGCAGCACAAACACAATGCCCCCACACAGGCACGGCAGTGCAAAACACACGGCGATAACAGGACAAGCAGACAGACACAAACACACACCAATAGGCAAACATTTCAACACTTTCTCCCTCTCATAAGAAATCATAATTAATTTCCCTTCTTTGTTTTTTCCCCCTAATAAAAGTTATGATAATGCTGTAAATATTGACAAGTACCAGTATTTTATGATGAACCAACCAACATAAATTTTGAAACTAATTTTAATCTATATTAAAATCATATTTCAGCAGTTTTCTACCTAATCTCTGTCAGCAGCATCTGTAGCACAAGGTTGCTTATTTACATTTACATTTCCCTGTATTTCTGTAATAAACAGAAAGCCCTCTAACTTAAAATGTACCTGAGGTACCTGCCCATTGGCTTCTAGAGTTTTCTGTTCATTTTTAACTACAGGGAATTACTGTAGCCTAGTGCATCGTAAGAAGCTGTGTGCTACAGATGGATAAAGATTATGCTGCAAAAAGATGGATTATTTCTTTCCAGATTTTCTTTCACTTCTTGCTATGTCATTTCCTTATGACAGTGATGATTTGCCTTTTGGATACAATAAGGAAAGCAGGCATTCAGGCAGGGAAGGTTACTCGTGCTACTCGATCAGCACTCTTCATTAGTTTCCTGGAGGCACTGCCCACTCCTGAGCTGACCATTACAGCATCAACCAACAGCTTCCACCATCCGCCATGGCTTAGACCATCACCCCTTCACATAAAAAGATCTGTGCTTTATCTGCAATCCTCCAGTGATGTTTCATTAGATTGGTGGGGAGGTGGGAGAGAGAGAGGTGAGGAGAGTGTGTATTGGGCAGTGGGGGTCTCAGGTGTTGACTGGCTCCATCTTCTAGCAGCAGAGAACTCTATTTCCTCCAGTGGATTAAAGTAGTGAAGTGGGGCATGACCAACTGCAGGGTGACTACAAGGTGGCTGCACTCACCAAACAACTCTCACGTACACTCTCACACACACACACAAGAATATGGGATGGTGGCTACACACATACCCAAGTTATTGGGCAAACAAGATGTGGAAATGGAAATGGTTGCAAATATTGCTGGTGTAAAAGCTATACTTAATAATTTAGTACTGAGTAATTTAATATGCATTTTCTCCCTTTAATTACTGCCTTTCATCTTTCATTTCTCTCACTCTCTATCTCTCTCTCTATCTCTCAAGACTGAGGAGTACACTGGCATGTTGCTATTAATATGATCAAGAGTGCATCCACTAGCTTTCAGATCAAACACCAGCCTTATTTGCCTAATTCCTCTAAGCTGCTCGCATTAGGAGGGAACTGCAAGTGATTTTAACAAAGGCGGTTGTCTCACAAGCAGTAGGATAGATCGGTGATATTTTAAAATGGGTCAAGGCCAAGCCTGTAGATATTCATCTATGACAAAAAAGTTGAATCCAGTCACAGAACCTGGTGATCAAGGCAGTAACAGAATTTAGAAATTGCCTGATTTGTCTCTATTAATAATTCCATTGGTTGATTATATAATGTCTGCAAAACTGTGTGATTGTTCTGCCAGGGCAAGAAACAACTTTGAACATGGGCCACTGGCCCCACTGGGACATCTCAGCTATCCATTAGCTAATGAAATCGGTAATCCACTTGACACATCCTAATGGACTCAGCAGCTGTTTTGCCCCTGAGGATGGGGGTGTATCTGTATGTATTTGGGAGAGAAATGGAGAGTAAAGTCTATTTGTGAGCGGGCATGCAGCTGCACATGTGTGTGTGACAATGGCAGACTTCAAATTTTAGACAGCACTGTGTGTCTGTTTATATGTAAGCACATGTGGGAGTGAAAGAGAGAAAACTGTCGGGAAGAATGTTTGCGTGTGTGTATGCTACCTGGACAAGGCTGTGGATTGCAATCCTGGTACTCTACAGGAGACCCCCTGCAAGCAGCAGGTGTGCTCTTGCCGTCACTGCTGGTACAGGTACGTTTGCGTGTGCGGTAACCTTTTGCACAATCCTGGCTGCACGCTGACCACGTCTCCCATGAAGACCAACCGGCACCAATCAACCTCACTCCTGGAGTCCTCAGCAGCTCATCCACTAAAGCTGCAACACACACACACATACAAACACAGTACAAACACACTCAGTACACATTTCAAAGGCACTTTGCCTGCAGCAAGTGTTAAATGTTAATTATGCTTCTACATTTGTAAGTGCACCATACCTGATGAACCAACGGAGCAATAATGCAGGATAATTACACTAATCAGCTCATTATCAATACCACAACAGAGGGCATCTGCTGCAAGATTTCTTTCTTTTCCACTTTAATACATTTTTCATTACAAATTTCATTATCAGCAAGAAAAGTAAGTGAAAGAAGATCCTTTGAAATATTTACATAAACTTGCAAGTTCTACGATATTTGGAATATCCCACTTTCCCATTTTCTTCATTGTTATATTGCACTGGCACTGGCAAAGATTCTAAAAGTCTCATATAAGCAGATCATATATATCTGAAAGTTGTCTGTGCATGCATTTAGTGTGGTGCTAATGTAGTCAGTTTCACAAGTTGAATTACATTTGATAAAGTCCTAAAATTAGTGAAAAAAATTGTGCTGGTATTTCTATTGTCAAAAATAACTGATTTTCAAAGTGATCTTAGAATATTGAATTACACTTTATATTCATCCGTGTTCAGAGAACAATACATTACACTGATTCTTTACGTTTGCAAAGACTCAAAATAAATTAAAAAAAGGTAAATTCCCTTTAAATCTCCCACTTTATTACTTCCTATCTCTGTCCATATTATGTTTATATTTGGAAGATGAGTTAAGCACGTATTCAGATTTACCTTCATATTAAATGATCAATTAAAAAAAAATGTGAAAGTGACTATTCTTGTCATTGTGAAATGCAGCATAGCACAACCTCTGCATTTCACCCATACACACACATGCAGATAGCGCTGTATCATCAACTCAGGGGGCATCTATTGAAAGCGCCCAGGGAGCAGTGACGGAGCAGTGCAATGGCTCAGGCTTTCCATTTTTTCTAAATTTCCAATTTATTTGATAAATGTTATTTGAGTAATTTTTCTTGTATTTTTGTTGTCGAAATCACAGATTTTCAAAGTGGTATTAGAATTTTGGATTACACTTTATATTCATCTAGAAGTACAGAAAGAAACTGGTAAAAGCAAAAGTACTAACTCAACTTCTTTACCCAGTAAAAGTACAAAATGCTCTGAAATGCACTGTGCAAAGTAAAACAAATCTCTCTGAAGGACTTTCCTTCCAGCTGTTTTTGCACACAACTAGATTGGTTGAGGGGCATGCAGATCAATTCAGAGCTGTAAACCTACAACCAAGCAGGTGGATGGAAACAATGTTACAAAGACAACAGGGTCACTTGGGCAAAAAAAAAAAAAACAGCAGGGTTGGTGCACACGGTTCATTCATAATTCAGCTGAACTAAACACAAAATGCAGAGTATTGAAGGAAGATGGAGATGCGCCCTGCAGCTTCAAAACAGATGGAAAAACACAGCGACCCTCAGGAGGCACTGAAGGCACAGCACCTGGCTGTTTATGCCCCAGTCAGTTAACTGTGAAATGAAATTATAAGTCCCGCCATAAGAATATAAAGTTTGCTAGTCAGTTTTATTGGGTAGTCAGCTCATTCAACCTAACCGTAAAATACTCGTGAGCTGACAGCTTAAAATAAAAAGTCAGTATTAGCCAGGCTAATGCTTGCTGGTTTAATGTGTTAATTTCAGTTCAGCTTCAGAGCTTCAGAGAAACATGCAGGACTTCAGTAATACTTTTAAGGTTTTTTTTTTTTTGTTTTTGTTTTTTTTTTTTAAATGTGGGACAGGTCAACTTAAGGATACCTATATATACTAGTTCTTCCTGTCACAGTCATCAGTTATTATGCATCTTTTCTCTGCAGCTGAGTCTTTTTTGTTCTTTCCCTCTCCTTCTGTTCTGTTTTTTAAACTGTTTATATCTTATTCTGTCCTGCATGATCAGCACAGATGGATAAACCTAGGGGTCATCTGTTCTGTGTGTTCTTATCCATTTAAGTATAAATTGGTACTGATGTTGGGAAGGGATGCAAAGACTCAAAAAAAAAAAAAAAAAAAAAAGTTAATTTCCCCTCAAATCCCCCCTTTCTTACCTCCCATCTCTGTCCATATCATGTTTATATTTGAAAGATGAATTAAGCACATATTCAGACTTTCATTCACTCAATCGATCAATGATCGATTTAAATACACTAAAACGTTCCCCAAACCACTGTAGTGTTTGAGATGTCTTTTGCTGCTTTTCATTGCATTTGTTTGAGGACTGGTTTAGCACTTCTCCCTAATTTACAGAGCAGTACCATGGCTCAGAATAGGCTAGGCTTTCCATGAGTAATTCAAGGTTGGCTAGAATACCTCGTCATGCTGTGTTTTATTGCATTTCCTGATGGAACACTCAAGCTGCCACAGCCTAACCACCTACACAGTTAGATATCCTTTTAGCATGGCTCCCTTTTGCTCTTTTAATGCCCCCTCAAGTACAGCCCAGTTCCAGTTCTTGTCAGGAATATAACGTAAATTGATGTGGGGGCTGATTCTCACAATGTAAATGGCCACTGAACAGTGACTACTGGCTATCACCATGGTGGAAGAAAGACACATCCAAAAACAGCAAACATTAATACACATGAGAACATTCATAGACACACACATGTTGCACAAATAAGCAGGCGTAAGGGCTTTAGAGGATCATTGATCTGCCAAATCAAGATCTACTATGTGAATTAGGAGATCAGAGACCTATGGACCACAGGCTCAAACTAGTCAAAGGAAAGACAGTTATCAGTGTTATTAGTAAAATCCATGAAGGCTTTGCATATACAGGAGCATGCAAAAAAAATCTATACTGAAAGCTGAATATATCTTGTTTGAAAAAAGAACATGTGCTATGTTTATTATGGACTTCTTGCTTCTACACTTAAATATAGTATACTGGACCACTGTCTTCCAGGCAGTAAAGTTAGAATCCCTACACAGGCAACGCACCCTGAAGAATCGTCACCCAAGAACTCTAACACTACATTTGCCTCTAATTGTAACATGATTCACTTGTCAGTCATTCTGGATTAGAACATCTGCCAAATGCATTAATGTAGGTGTAGTTTTTATTTAGAATTAACAGTGAAATAAGCCGTTTACTTTATTGTGAAAAAATCAGGCCTGTAATCTGCCTGATGTCAGGACTTATACTGCATCTCATGAGCGAACTGGTAGCAGATCAAATTACTGTGTTATGTATCATTGAGTAAGTTCATTTGTAGTATGTGAAATCATGTGTGTGAAAAAAAAAAGATTGATGAGATCTGCTTTTATTGAAGCTTTTATCTGCTTTTCTATCAAAACTTTAATTGAATAGACTAACTGGTCAAAAATGGCCATGCCTGGCGTTCCATAACAGTGAGAATGCACTTACAGTCTGTTTCACAGGTCACTGTGCCATCGTTGGGGCAGAAGCGTGTCTCCACCTTGCGTTTGCCCAGCTGGAGTTCATGTGGGTCAGCCAACTGCGCTCGGCAGATGTAGCGCACCCTCTGCTCCTGTCGTGCTCCACCCTGCGTCACGTTCACCGGCACCCATGGAGTCCATGGCGTATTTCTCCTCACCTCAGGACATGACTCCAGATTACAGGCCTGATATTCCTGCAGAAGGGGGGAAGGGATGAGAATAAGGGCAACACCCACACAGCTCATTTGTCTTGCCTGCACAGGACAGCCACTTCTCTTCATGGTAAATACTGTACAGGAAGTGGCAGAACAGCTGCGTCATCTTGGGGGACAGATACAACTTGATGGCTCATTTCCATGCACTCCAGGGATGTGTTTCAGCTCCCTTGTGAGGAAATTTGATTTAAGCTTTAATAAAGTCAATTAGATCTGAATTAATTGCTTGCTCTTGAGACAGATTGAAAGCGCACACACACAGAGCCTAAATCAGTCACACTGTAAATAAAGTACAACTGCCTAGCAAGCACCTTTTCCACCACATGATTAATTACCGTGTGTAGCCGATTGCTGTGGCATTTCTCATCATGTCTGTTTTCAGTACACTCCAGTAGATCTGCAGGTGCACCACTGGTCAAAAAACTTTTAGACTGAACATCTTATTCATAATTTATACTATATTTCAAGCTTTCATAAAATATAAAAATATCCATTACCAATTTATTATTAGTTGTCAAGTTACCTGCCTTGGCATCTGGTCAGCATTTTTGAAAAATTATGTATATATAAATCTTAAATTTTCTTTTTTGATGATATATACATTTCTCAGTGTTTTACATTTATTTATAGCTCCATTCACCATTTCTTTAAATATACATCTCACTTGCTTGCAACACCCAGTCTAATATGTTATACCAGAAAGCTAACGTAGTGTTAAAAGTCATGCACGGGGATGTATATTTATGCTGATGACATCTGGTTGAGCAATCAACTATATATAAAAAAAAAACAAAACAAAAGAAAATCTAACTTTTACGGCATTTACCTGACGCGCTTATCCAGAGCGACTTACATTTATTAACTACAGGGACAGTCCCACTGGAGCAACTTGGGGTTAAGGGTTTTGCTCAGGAACCCAATGCTGGAGGTGGGATTTGAATCTACGATCTCTTGGTATGTAGGGGAGTATCCTACCACTAGAGTCTGTTGAATGGTGGAAGGAGGGGTGACTCACTATGCTAAACAATTAGAAAAGAAAATAGTATCATTACCCTTCTTGCGCAATGAACAATGAATTTGGAGTTCTTGGGAAAACTCCTAATGCTACACATGCTACCTCTGACACACAAAACTTTATATTTTGAAATCTCTTAAGTTTTTTTATTTTTTAATGGTGTTATACTGGCTATTATGTGGCAGGTGTTGTTTCCCTTGTTAGGAAATATGCAGTATGACTTTCACTCATGGTGTCAGAGGTTTGAGAGTGTCCAGTGCTGAGTTCCACTTCACAATTCCACTGGGGATGGAGGCGCTAGGTTATCATGGACAAGGAGTCTGAGCAAACTAAGCCCTAGGGGACAGAGAGTGAGAGCGAGAGAGAGAGAGAGAGAGAGAAAAACACTCTCACCAATGTGCAGCCTGGACAGCTGTTTCCATTCTCGCAGTTCCTTGAGCGAGAGTGCACTCCTCCTCCACACTCAGCACTGCACTTTGACCAAGGTGACCATGAGGACCAAAAAATGGGCTGAGGACAAGACACCTTCTCATTACAGAATCTGGAAGAAAAGAAGGATGATTGCATTTTTCACATACAGAGACACTGATCACTGTGACCTCGTTCCACAGAACATAAAATAGAACAATCATTCATAAAATAGCAGTCAGACAGCACTTCAGCACTTCACCATCAAACAAAATCAACCAGCTGCTGAAATATGCAGAAAAAAGATAAGGCTAACTCAAGATTTTGCAGTTAAATCATTTTATACAGTCAAGTGTCAAACATCAGAAGAATGCCTTATTCCAGCAGTCTCACAGTCTTCAGATGCAGTCTCAAAGTGAAGGTTTGAAAGAGCAGGAGGTGTGATGGAGTAAAAACTCCATGACCCTTCTGTCTCTCACCTCTGCTCTCTGGCTTGGCCCACACACACTCGACCGCCATGCCTGGGCGAGGGGTTGTTGCAGGATCGCTGGCGCACTTCAAAGCCAATCTCACAGCTAGTACTGCACTGGCCCCATGATGACCATGGGGTCCAGCCTCCATTCCTACAGAAAAACAAAGACAGGACCAGAAAAATAAAATCCTTAGAAACAAAATAAACTGCTATTTTTCCTGCAAATATAATGTCTCACTTTTTTTTTTTATCTAAAAGGATCTTGTGTACAAAACACAATATGTTGAGGTTTTTTTTAAAGGGCAATCCTTTTACCACACTATAGACTATATCAGTAATAAAAGGTTTTTATTTTTTATCTCTTCATCCTGCTTTTTAGACATGGACAATGTCAATCTGTATGTATGAATTGGACATCTTCCATCTGCTCAACACACTCTGTTCACTGGTATCCTTCATTGCCTGTTGCACATCTTTCCCAGCTCTGTCCCCCTGTCTAGCTAACTGGTAAAGGTCCTTTTCTACCTCTTTAGTATCTAACCTCCCATACAACTCACCATAAGCCTTATCTTTGGCCTTTGGTTCCACTTTCTTCACCCTGTGCCTCATGTCCTTGTACTCCTGTCTACTTTCTATATCTCTCTGGCTATCCCACTTCTTCTTTACCAGCCTCCTCCTCGGTATGCCATCCTGAACATCTGGATTCCACCTCTAGGTTTCCTTATCCTCCTTCTTCTGTCCAGGCATCACATCAAGTGCCTTTCAAGCTGTCTCCCATACCACTTCTGCAGTAGTTGCCCAGCAATCTGGCAAGTCTCCAAAAAGCTCAAATTTCCTACACTCATTTCCACTCTCCTATTCTTCCTTCTTTACTCCTGCCTTCCTCTTCTTCTTCTATTTCAGCCAACAGTAGCCCAATTTCCACCCTTACCCTGCTGGCCAACAGGTGGTCATTGTTAACCCAGGTCCCGACCTATCCATTCTGGAAATATGTTTTTTTGCCCACATATTAATTTGGCAAACTTTTACACCATATGTTCTTCCTGATGTAACCCTCCCTATTTATCTGGGCTTGGGACCAGCACAAAGAAATACACTAGTTTGTGCACGCCTAGTGGCTGGGCTTCTGAGAATCTTGGAATCCCTGAAAACACACTGTCTAATAGATAAACAGGGAACAAAAAGTATAGTTACCTGGAGCAGTTGGCCACCTCAATAGTAGGACCTTCACAATTTTTGCCTCCACACCGGGGAGGTGGGCTGTCACATGCCCTTGAACGACACAAGCAAGCACTGGTGCCATCACCATCGTCATGGCTGCAGGGTTGCCATGGGGCCCAGGGACTGTATGCACCATCCATGGTTTGGTTCCGCAGCTGGAATCAAAATTGAAAGATGGCAAGAGCATGAAGATGAGCTGCATAGATCAGGCTGATGAGCTCTGTGTGGTGCCTGCACTTTCATGCTGCTCTACAGCCAAATTCCCTCCAACCAGCATCAGAGACCAGACTGCATAGGAATATAAAAGGGCAACTTCAACCAAAACTAATTGACTTTGAGAAACAGAGACCATTGAGAACAGCTGGCTCAGATGATGTCATCAATCATGTGGCGTACCACCCTTCACGCCTCAGCAGCTGCTAAACTGCACAGCAAGTCCTCGGAAGAAGCGAGGAGCGCGTGTTGGGCCACAAGCCACAAATAAAGCAGGAAAAGGAGAAGAACCAGTAAGGAGCATTGCAGTCTCATTATTTTCTCAGTTTCTTTCTGCTTGTGTGGTTTTGAACACTGTGGGCCACTTGTATCTACGATGTATGAATAACATATGTATGTACCGGTTTAAATGTCATAGTTATGTTAGAGTATTCAAGAAGCTTGAGACAGAACAGAAAACAAAAGTTCAGAGCAGTGTTAATAAACAAAGTTCTTCACCACCAAAACATTCTCCAGGGCTGTTACTCGGCTCTGCTCTGGCCGATAATAGTGTTTGCATGTTTTCATTATATGCTTCACCAAGCACTCAGCCCATAAACTTTCTATGTGGAGTGTGGCATTTTTACACAGCATGTGGGCCGAAGGCATCAAAATGCATGTAAAACTGACATAAAAAGCCTGGGTCCAAACGTAGATACCTATATGTATATCCATGTATATTCACCTGCGATCATCTGCCATTTCTTGTACAATCAACACCTCAAGTTTGATACTGATCTCTGAAGGTAATTGTGACCATTTTTCATTGTGAACACACCATGGCACAACAAACTTCTTTAGTTGCATTTAACTTATGCACACAGAGTAGCAGCCCTACATCCAACATTGTAGGAGTGCTCGAGACATTACCTTGCTCAAGAGTAACCAATAGACACCACTGCCCAATTTAATTCTCAATTATTGTTTTTCATGCTGAATTTTAAATGCTGGGGAAAAAAAAACCTCAAAATGCACCCTAGGCAAAAGATAAGATACATTTGAATATTTTATATATTTTCCTCAAATATGTTACTTAAACTTATATATAAATAAAATAACAGGCTGAATTTGACTTGACTAACCGGGCAGGCTGTGATATTCTGGAACCACTGGCTCATGTTGGAGCTGTCTTCAATGGTGGTGCAACGGCGCTGCTTCCTGTCCCAACCACAGTATGGATCTCTGGCATCTAAACACATCCTGGAACAAAAACAGAGACATGGGTAAAAGGGGGTCAATTTCATGCACCTTCTCCATACCTCCCAAATGAAGTGACATCAACCCTAGTCTTTCATCTGAGAGAAATAAATCTTGACATAATCTCATGCACGTGCGACACATTGCTTTAAAAAGGAGATTAAATATTTGTAAGCTGGCAAAAAGCACAGGCTAAATGAGGTGTAATTAAATTTAAACCCCCTAATGAAGTTAAGCCTTGAAAGGCGCATGGTGTATGGAATTTGCAGTGGCGTGGGGAGAGGCCCTCATGCTCTGGCCACCCCCAAACTGCTTTTTTAGCCTCAGAGACTCTTATTTCTGGCAGATAAAGCTGGGATTGTTTAGGTTGGGCGGCTGGCGCTCCAGCCTTGAGGTTGAGGAAAACACACAGTGTTGATAGAGCTCACAGTGCCAAACAAAAGCAGCAGAAAAGGGGAAACTATGCTTGCAGTATAAACCCTGCAGAGTAGGGGAGTGGAATCTGGAAATGAGTAATTTTTGCTATTCTACATCTTGCTCACATAACACATGCATCTCTCTTGAATCTCTTGGGTCAAATCTTCGGTCATTTGCTTCAGCGTGTACAGATGGAATTTAAACAAAACCATCATAAAAGTCATAACAAGGGTAAAGCCTGTTCGCCTGACAGCAGGGATGCACACTGAACTCTGGTTCACTGTAACAACTTGCATTTACTCAGCTCCGAGTTAATCAGCACACAGTTAATCAGTTAAGTTAATGGTTTATGGTAATGGTATGGTAAATGGTTAATGGTAATGTGTAGTACTCTGCTAAAGTGCATTTTTTCTTTGGTGACAGCATCTGTAATAATATAAGCTTCTGGTCACGCTTCTGGCTTTTGATATTTAAAAAAAAAAAAAGACTGCCTTACAAATAGAAGTATGACAGCCTCTGACTGTAAGAAGATCCACCGTCAGACTAAGGAGAATTTTGTGCTTTTTGAATTAAAATATAATTTAACCAGTTCCTCTGTGAGTGGCTAAGGAATGTGTGTCGGTCATTGCTCAGCCTGCCACAAAACTCAGTCATACTCCTTTCTACCTCTATACAGATTAACACAGATTAAACAATGGTTTCAGCAACCTGTATCTTGTGTATACCGATTTTTACCAATTTTGTAATTCAAAGGCACAAGAAGAGTGGCTTACGATGTAGATTAGACATTATGCATAACAAACTAATGAGCTGCCTATCCTGTTTCACTAGTTTAGCCGAAGTGAAATTATCTAATTATCTACCTATATTTTATTACAGCTTGGTATTTGTATTAGTTTAGTAATATAGTATTTGGAGGAGGGGTATTTTGAAGTAATAATTCAGATACATGTTTGGAGTGTACTCAGTTTATTTAATTCATGTAGTCAATTTATGGCAGTTTATCTGTGCTGATACTGATTTATTTTATTTATACATTCTGCTCTTTCTTTAAGTAAAAGAAAGGGAATCTTTGTCTGCTTCTCTTATCATTCCACTGCTACTTAGCCATAGAGCGATTCACGAGCGATGCAAAAGTTTTAAGCAGGTGTGGAAAAAATGCTGTAAACAAAGAATGCTTTCAGAAATATAAATAATGATTGTTTATTTTTATCAATTTACAAAATGCAAAGTGAGCAAACAAAATCTAAATCAAATCAATATTTGGTGTTGCTACCTTTTGCCTTCAAACCAGCATCAGTTCTTCTGGCCCCCACAGAGCCCTGATCTCAACATCATCCAGTGTGTCTGGATTACATGAAGAGACAGAAGGATGTGAGGAAGCCTACATCCACAGAAGATCTGTGGTTAGTTCTCCAAGTTGTTTGGAACAACCTACCAGCAGAGTTCCTTCAAAAGCTGTGTGAAAGTGTACCTAGAAGAATTGATGCTGTTTTGAAGGCAAAGGGTGGTCACACCAAATATTGATTTGATTTCGATTTCTCTTTCGTTTATTCACTGCATTTTGTTGACTGATGAAAATAAATGATTAACACTTCCATTTCTGAAAGCATTCTTTGTTTACAGCATTTTTTCACACCTGCCTAAAACATTTGCACAGTACTGCATATATATATACACGTTCATCAAAATTTCTCATGTCCTCACTCCTTCACGTACTGCGTCATGTTGTTTCTAAACTTCTACCCAGAAAGCAAATTACCTAGAAGGGTGGTGGTGGTCTAGTGGTAGGGTACTTGCCTATAGACCTGTGAGGTCCCAGGTTCGAATCCCACCTCTAGCACTACCAACACTGGGTCCCTGAGCAAGACCCTTAACCCGAGTTGCTCCAGGGGGACTGTCCCTGTAATTAGGACAGGTAAGTCACTCTGGATAAGAGTGCCTGCTAAATGCCACAAATGTAAATGTACCCTACAGAGTCAGCAGTCAGTGTGAGGTATCAAATGAACTGCTGTTGTTTACAATGACCCTTTTGTTACACAGGCAGTTAACATGTTTAGGGGATCATTTTAAAAAAGTGGACAGTTCCTGCTAATTAAGGGCATCTTGTTGAAGAAAGGGTATAATGATTTCAATGTGGTTGAGAAGGTCCAATTAGCCCCAGTTACCAGGAGCACAGAGACGAGCCCTCAGGGCACTGACCTGCAAGCAAAACCCATTTAAGCGAGAAGTAGGTGCTGGTCTCATTAATTACAGTGGAAAAATCCGCTCCCATGAACCAGTGGCAGCAAGAGTTAGCCGACCATGTAAGCTCTTAAGACGGCAAATATGCAGCAGCTCGAAGGGAATGCTGATTTGACAGTTTAAGCAGTGCACAGTGGTGGGCTAGTCTTATAGCAGACCACTAGACACACAAACAGAGCCTAGAAGCCACAACTTCTCTCAGCCATATGCCAGCTGACCCTCCTAAAGAATGTGGAAGGTGTGTCATCTTCTGCAGTTTAAATCACTGAAGTGATCGCTGAGAGAGTGTGCCCGTTATTTTGTACAATTGTGTTAGAGCACAAGGCAAATGTTTTGCTATTCTCTGACCTACCTCTCTCTCCTGTGGAAAAAGGCTGCAGCAGCAGAAAAAGCTGCAATAGCCTTCTACCATTCCAATCTGACTGCTCAACTGTTTTAAAAATAGCATGCAATAAACAAGCCTTAGTATTTCGTCATGAATAGGTATGAAAGTGGTGGAATGAAATTTGCAGTGTTTGTGTGCTTTGCAGGCATGAGATATTGCATTCCAATCCAGCAAGAGTCCAAATGACATGAACTGCACTGCTGTATAATTCAGTGTGGCTTCATGATAGCTCACTACATTGCGGGCAAAGCCACAAAACATGGCTTGTTAAATTTTAAACAGTACACGAGGCGGAAATAAACTAACACATAAAACAACATGGCAAGGAGACTGACGCAACGTAATAAATCTCATCTACTCTCTGCAGGCTTAATGGAGGTTTTAAAGGGATAGGGAAGGCTATAAAAGCACTGTCCTTTTTATTGGTCCTTTAAAAAAGAAAGATAGGAAGCAAATAGTTATCAGCATCCCTTTAACAGCAAATCATGCCCTCATCATTGTAATCATGGCAGCTGGTTGGTAAGGGTGCTTATCGAGTAACTAAAGGAAAGTTTTGCACTTGTGAACATGTACTGTTATATGCAAAAATTCTAAACACCCCAATGTAAATAAAACTTTGTTGATTCTATAAGAGGAATGCACATTGTTCTGCACGACTTCTTTCTTGTTTTAAATGAGCTTAACCAAGTGGTCAAAATTAATATAATATATAATATAAACTATGCAATATATTTTGCACAAGCCACATAATATATGCACATTATATAAAGTTAAGTTCAGCAAGTAAACATAACCTATGCTTAAAAGTAATTAGACCTTTTTTTCTATATTTACATACTTACGTATATTATTAAAAAATGAGCAGAACATTTTTACACATCTGTGTATTAACAATATAATTCCATTAAATCTACAAGATACAGACTTGATCACTGTATCGGTCTGAGTTACTAAGATAAGGTGTTGGTCAGAGGAGAACATAAAATTACTACTAGGTACTTGGCTTTTTGCTTTTTAAACTCCACATCTAAGACTGGTATCTGCAGGGTTTACGAGGAATGGTCAGAAGCTGTTTTTCTGCTAATTTTTTGCTCTAGGATATTTAGTGAACTGGTTTAGAAAAGCTATCAGTCTCTGCCCATTAATCCTGTCCCTGGGTCTTAAAGGTGGTTTGGAGGCTTTGTGGCACCTTGCTGGTCCCATAAACTTAAGCTTGGGGAGAAAAATTGCCGGTCAAAACCCCATATTACACAATCTGAAGAAAGGAAAAGGCAGGAGATGGCTGCATGATGGCTCAGTCAGACCCTTTAATGACCTGAACTGAGGAGGAGAGAAAAGTTTGAGTTTGTCAGAACTTCAGGACAGTGGGGTTCAGACATATTGCCTGCCTGAATGAAGGCAGAGTAAAGGCACAAAAGAGATATGGCTTCAGTACTGGACGTCTGCCAGAGAAGGGTCAGTTAAAAGCCAAACATTCTGCACGAGTAATAAATGCCCTCACTTTCTGATTACTTTCTTTCTCCTTCTTCTCTCCTCCTCCTGTTCAGCACTCCCTCAAGTGCTGGGTCGAGTGCTCCAACAGGCCATGCCGCTGTGAGCTCTTAACCACTGTGTTTTTTAGCACCCTGTTGACAAGCTGGCGCCAACAACAAGTGATAAATTTTGTTGGTCAGGGAGCTCCTCAAAGCCCTGCAATAAAGCTCTCTCAGGCCAGATTCTAACCATTTCAATAGCTACAGGTAAAAAACAAAAGCCTAACATAACCGTTCACTGAAAACTGTTTCATTTTAGCATTTTATGAGCAGTTCTGGCCAAAATTAGCCAGATTCGTCATTCAAGATGTTTAATCTAAGGGGTCTACTACTACTGAAAGAGATCAAATGTGATTTCTATAACTTAAGAAGAAGGCATGACTTACCATAAAGCTTTAAATCATTCTAACATCATTTTTTTCCCTTAAAGCCTATGAGCTAAAAGCAAGTTGGCCATATGAGATGTAAGGAGAAACCCAAGGGAAAGCTGTTGGGAAAAAAAAAAAAAAAAAAAAGTGGTTTCACGCTGTTTATGTTCTGCCCTTGAGTTAAAGGCCGAGTACAAACTGTTTTTCAGCTCTCAGATGTAAACACAAACACATCATTGGGCATCAAAACGCCTCATCTCTTCCTCATCCAAATACATTAAATGCCAATATTCAAGGTTTTACCCTAAATAGCCTTTTTACCCACACTAGAATGTTGAACATTTATAGCCCTGGGAGCATCTTAAATGTCCCATTAGCTATGGTAAAATTACTGAATACCTCAGAGAAGCAGACTACATATAGCCTAATCTGGTGGCTGCCAAGGAGCAGCACCATTCACTTGTTTGACCGCCACATGCGCACCCACACTGCCACTGTGTCGTGTATGGTTAGTAGGAGGCTGTGGGCGAGTAGAACTTGTCGTTAAAAATGGTGCTCTTCCTGCATTTCAGCCACCGCTGCTTCAACCTCCACATCCATTTCTTCCTGAGACACATTCGCCCTCTTTCCCTCACTAACGCTCTCTGAAGTAGATTGATGTGCCCAAGCGACTCCACTGGCACTGTGTTCAGCCAAACAAATGGCAGAGTAAATGAGTTTTCTTGGAGCCAGGGGTGTTAGCAGGAGGTGGATCACCCAGAGGTCAAATGTAATTACAAAGAACCTGAACCACCACCGACGGCACCACTTTGCATTAAGCCACTAATAAACACTTCTCCAAAGGGAAGGCAAGCAATAGAGGAAAGTTCATTTGTGCCTCTTTTCAGCTGCAAAATGAGCGACGGCTAAAAAAAAACCTGAGGCGGCACGCAGATATCAGAAGACGAAGACTCTATGTTAATTACAGCTGCACTACCCATAAACATTTTGAGGATGCCATTTTTTTTTGTTTGTTTTTTACATTGTTCAGAACATTTTCTTCTTTGTTATCTAGAGAATAAAGTTAAAATCCCAAATTTCAGATTTCTCAGAGGATGAGTTCATTATGAAACAAGGCTGGAGGCTTTGTGAGAGCAGAGCCTGTTCTGTCAAGAATACTGCAACGAAAATAGTGTCAGTGTGGAGATCAAAGGTATGGAAGTAAATGTTTCTGTCTGAACATTTTGTCTTGTGATGTTGTACCTTATTATGACAAAAAGGGGGGTATAGCCTCAATAAAACGTTTTCAAAGTATATAGGCATGGCATTAAAATGTGCATTTATATAAATCATACAAATACAAATATTTACTGGCAATAATTTTACAAAAAAATGCTCTCTGAACTTTGTAATAAAATCTAATGCTCTCTGAATCATTGTAATACAATCAAACCATTTGGATGAAACTATGTTCTGAAAATCAAGAAATCCAGTGTCCTAAACAGTCAGTGTTCTAAATAACACTTGATGAATGGCCAACATCACTCCCAGACAATATATTTCTTTTTTGTTATTCATTGTAAAAAAAGTGTTCTAATGCACTTGTCTACTCCATAACCTTCATCTCTAAATGTTTTTACTTCTACTTCAGGCTTGCAGATAGGCATGGCAATAGATAGGCAATAGGCATGCAGCGATATGTGTACTATAGAAGATATTAGGGGAGAATTTAATATGCCAAAAAACAACCAGGAGAAGAGGAATGTAAAACTCAGAGGGACCCTAAAATCCTTGGTGAATTAAAGAGTTTGCCAGGAGGAATGGGACAAAATTTAACTACAATGCTGAAAAAAGCTAAGTACTTCTTATCATGGACTAAAGTTGTATTTGCCAGAAAGGTTTTGCTATTATATAAATATTTTGAAATGTAATCACCTTTTTACCAGATTTGGTATTTAAATCATAATTAAAACATTTATTGTTAAATTGTTAAATTATGGTTACATATTATATTGATGGTCTAGAATAAAAAATACTTTAAATGTGTTACCAAGTGTTACTGACATTTTGAATGTATAAATGCAAAAGAAATTATGTATGTAAATTAAATGTGCATATATGCACTGTAGATATATTAAATTATAAAAACATCTAAATGGCTGTTTTTATTAACTAGTCCATTACATCTCCAAAGACAGAGTTTTAGAGTTTTGTACTTTGGAACAATAAAAGAGCTTATTTTAATTTAATACTCTGCTTAAAACTTAGAGTACTTCTGAAGCGAGCTCTGAAGACATAGCTGATTGACAGTTATAAAACTTCAAATAGATAGCAACAGAGCAAAGGAAGCCTCCCCCTCATTCTTTTATGAGTAGATTATTCACTAGAGCACAGCTTTGAGTCTTAGCTTGACTGAATTTGACATGAAGAAGGTTGCTATGGTTCATAATAAATACTGTAGTGAAGAAGAAAATGCAGCGTATGCATAGGAGTGACATAATAGGGAGCAACTACCCTTGAGAAAAATAAAGAACATGCTCCTGTAATACACTGGGTCAAGTTAGCGTGTAACTATATATTGTTTGGCGAGTAGGGTACATAGCATATTGTCAGACCACCAAACCACCATAAGCCTACATTATTCTAAAGCGAAGTAGCTTTATAACCCGTGCTCTGACATGGCACTTTTGGAATGCATGTTGTGCAGGTAAGCGTGGGTGCTAACTGGCTGTGTGCTGAGTTTAGCAAAAATCAAAGACAGCTTAAGGACATGCTTCCCCTGGACTGCCCTTGAAGACTGCTGTGATTTTTCTTTCCTGCAGAGATTTTAATATGCCTGGCCCCTCTAACTTCCTCTCCTGTCCTCCATTCCTCCATACCCTTAAAAATAAGAGTGAACAGAAAAACCCCCTTTGGCCTAAAGGACAGTTTTTTTTTTTTCTTTTCATGATTCTTTCATGGAATTACATGCCCCACAAAACACACTGATCAACAGCTTCCATTATATGTCAACAGGTTTTCTATTCAGGAACAAACCTCTTTATTTATGGTAAATGACTGCACCAGTGATGAAATGGTTCTGAACCAAAGCCTAAATCGACAGTTTGTCTGTGCATATATTGTACGTGGTTTTTTTTGTTTCATGCAGGGCTGTGCTGGTTACATAAGTGCAAAGCTATGTGCCTGTTCCAAAATGTAGGTTCTTAGCCTTCGTATTATCGTGAAAGGGCTTTATACCCAACACATCAAACTAAAAGAGTCTGTCCCACTGAAAACAACGGCTTGTTTCTGGATCACAACATTACTGCTGCATATATATCATCAGTGGCACAAGGTAGCCTGTTTAATTTTCATGTAAATAAAAATGTATACTGCAGAATACACCCAGAATACACATTATTAACTTGTCAAACCAAACATAAACCTCAATATCACTGCTATCTACCTAGTCCTTTGTTCAGTAAACCAAAACATATGGATCCTCTAGACATGGTCCTTTTTTTTAGTCACTCACTTGCACAGATAAAATCGTTGCACCTGTCCTTCAGCAATATGACACACTCAGCTGACAAAGCATCCATTACTACCCTCCACTAAATTGAGCTTGACTTTGGTCCCTACCGCAGCCAGGCAGAGGGACCAGTCTGATTGAATGCACTGATAAAATACATAAAGCCAGTCAAGCATTGGAGCTCCCTTTTCCCATCTCAAATTTCTGTGCTGTTGACAGATCATTGTAGAATGGAAAAGAGTACTAGCCCATGCTGTACCTCAGCAGTGAAAAAGGGGCATTGAGACACCTCACCAAAAACCTTCAGATCAATTGCTTTATCCCTGTATATGCATCCTCTCATGCTTTAGAGGAATTCAGTAACATACACAGTTATTTAAATAAATCAAGGCTCATGGGTACATACAGCTTTACGGACAGAGGGGGATTACTTTGCTTGTACTTTGGACATATCTCTATATGGCTCTACTCACCGTTCAGTTTCATAGCTGGAGCACCTAGCCAGTGGAATTTTTAAAACCCGGTTGTTCAGACCCACAAAAAGAGTCCTTTCGCCGTGGAGAATCTGGAGACTCAGGATTGTCTCACTTATGCCAGGAGGGTGGAGCTGCATCTCCTCTAAGTAACAGCCTTGCAGACTCTTATTGGTGGTGGCCAAAGCCTTCAGAATGGTCCCATACTCTAATTTGACAAAAGGGAAAAAATAACTGCAGGTAAGAAATGAGGGATCCTTCCTCATTATTGCTGAAAGTGGAAGAAAGCATTGATTAATAATATGACATTGTCAAAAATGTTTAAGCTCTCTCTGGATTCCAATGCCAAAATTGCTGGCCAGCTCAGGGCATGCAATTTCTGATTACCTGTGCCGATGTACATGACATGGTGCAGAGTGTCCTGCCCCTGCACGATGTCCACCACAAGCTTGGAGAATCGCATGCTATCCTGCCACACAAGTGGGTCTACTGATATAGGCTGGACCACATCATTCATGAGGTAGAGCCTCTGGGCATCCTGCAGGCTTCGCTCAGTGAGGCCCTCATTCGGCCCATCCTCTTTAACAGTGCCACACTAAAAAAATATTTCACAGTGACTGAAGTCAAAAGGACCATCTCAGATATAACAGATATCAACACCTAATCAATCCATCTATCTATCTAGCCATCTATCTATCTAGCTATCTATCTATGTACGTGTGTTTAGTTTTTCTGTCCTTGCAGATGGTTTTGTAAGAGACCCAGGGTAATTCACAGTTCTAGATACTAGTCCATGTTAATAGAAAAGGTGTGCAATGTACCTGGAAGTTGGGGATGGGGTTGGGGTTGGGCAGCCAGGTGGAGCGTGGATTCTCCTGCGAGCGGAATGGCCCATTAAATGCGCGTGTGATGGCGCTAAGGTTGTATGCACAAACCGCGGAGGCAGCAATACTGTTTCTACATAGTCAAAGGAGAAGACGAAAGGAAGGCGGAGAGGGAGGGAGGGAGAGAGAGAGAGAGAGAGAGAGAGAGAGAGAGACAGAGAGAGAGAGAGAGTGGGGTCAAAAGGGTAAATATAACAATAATATAACAAAATCTCAGACCAGATGATTTATAAAGAAAACGATCATACCACTCCCCAGACCATGGCTGTGTAACCTGCTTAAAGTAAACCGTGAGCTGTATGATGCTTTCTTTTGTGATTTCCTTAAAACACAGAACAGCGGGTGAGATTTCCATGTGGAGAACGTGGCTGAAATGAGCTACATACAGCTAAATCTGTTTCACATGCTCCCACACACTGAGAATAATACATAGAGGCTCACACTGTGAAATGCTTTCTGCTGCAGAGTAAACCCCTGTTCATTGCTAACAATATCAGTCCTGCAATCAACCACTCTGCAGGCACAACATTTCTTTTTTTAAACCTATGCTTAGAGCATAGTTCTTCAGATGTCAACCCAAAGGTGATGTTCCTTTTGATATAATTAAATGTCATTTAGTTTTACAGAGCAGTAAGGGAGAGAAATGCTGGATGCAGGACAATAAATCTATATATAATATAAAAAAGACACTACATACTTATCACTTAAGCAACACAATGACTTTAATAAGTGGGCTCAAAATCAGTTAGTCACTTAATAAAGTAGTTAAGGTAAAACAAAAGACAGCCTATAAACACAGATACTCCAGGACTATAATTGTTTGTGGTTGCAACCAGCCTGAAACCAAATATAAGCAAACAAGACCACAGACAAATGAGCTGTAATAACTGTGTTCGCGCCACAAGAGCCACAGACAGATGGTGCCCACGGCAGAGCTCCAGGAGGCAGTCTGGCCCTTTTGCACACCGGGGCCTTGAATGGGGGATGTGGTTATGTAGTCTGGCGAGGCACTGACAGAAGCTCCATCAGAGGGCTTAGGCCATGCAGCTCCGCCATGGGGACCACATGGTGGGAGTTAGAGTGTGAGGAGAAGGACACAGCCAGCAGGAAGAAGAGAGAGGGCCTGGCAGTAGAGCTCAAAAGCTTGGCAAAGAAAGCAAAATGAGCTATGTTGGGCTATGATGAGAGAGGGGCTTTCAACCAGTTTAGCCCAAAGCGTGGAGTTAGCAAAGCAGCTGATGTAGCTGGAGGTGCCCTACTCTAAGCTGGCTTTGACATGAAAATGAAACAAACAACTCTTTCAAGATACTTATTTAATGTATTCTTTTAACCTGTTGGCTGTGGCTGTTTGAAAGGCAAAAATGATTTTCTACATGCTGTTTAAAAAAGACTGATTCATCATAAAGGTTGCCTGTTAATGTCTGCCTTTTTGAAAGCACGGAATAGTTCAGCTGAAAAGGCTGCCTGATTTTCAGCTCTATTTTCTACAAAGCTTCATACTTCTGGTGCTCATACTGCTCAAGTCCCTCTGGCTATGGAAAAGCATTGTTAATTGTCCCTCTATTATAATTAGAGGGGCAGAGAGGAAGAGCAGCAGAAGCACATGGTCTTTTACTCTCTTGCTCTTTGGTACCAGCAAGTCACAGTTCAGAGAGCAGGAAAGTTTACTTTAATTGCTCCACTCCATTGATTTTATGTTAGGGGTGGGCCAGTGTGCCAATGATTAGGAGCTTCTAACTGTGATGTTGCACAAGCATCTCAAAATTCAAGTTTAGTCTAATGACTTGTAGGTATTAGGACAGACATCAGTGCAACCTTAGAAGACAACTGTATTAATTTTCTTAACGACTACATTTTTAAGATTATTAAAATTATTGACTATACATTTTTTTATCTGCATTATACAAAACAATTTTGACAGCAACTAGACTGCCAAAATATGAAATGGCTCTAAAATCCATCCAACCATTGTCTGCCGCTTGTCCCAAACAGGGTCGCGGGGGAGTGCCGGAGTCCAACCCAGCGCACACAGGGCGAGGAAGGGGGACGCACCCTGGACAGGTCGCCAGCCCATCGCAGGGAGGAGCGGGACAGGGACGGCACCTTGCTCAAGGGTACCTCAGGGCAACCTATTGAGAAGGGGTTCAAACCCCGATCCTCCGACCATAGGGCCAACGCCCTAACCACTAGGCCACCGCTGCTCAAAATCACAAAAGGTTATTACATGAAATGTTTAGGAATGATTTATCACAATGATTTATCAGTAGCACATCAGTATTGGAAGGTATTTGATTTGTCGATTTGATTTGATTATTTTTTGGCATTAGACAGATATTCAGATATTCTCTTCCCAGCAGGGGCAGAGGGTTGAGTTCTGTTCCTGATGCACCTTCTCTGCTTAATAATATTGTTTCATATTTAAAATCGTGTCACTTTAATAACACAATTTCCAATTTTGCACAATTACTATTTGCACTTTATCATTATTAATCTTTATTTAGTATTGTGTATGCTTTTGTATAGTCATTGTTATTTGTATAGTATTGTGCATTTATTTAGTATTGTGTATTGTATTGTGCACTCTATTAATTTTGTAATCCTAGGCTACTGGTATTTATGTATGTATGTATGTATCTATCCATCTATTTTTTTTACTACACACTGTTGCAGGGGATAGTATAGGTCAGTTAGAGGGGAATCCAAGCTGCATGTAATTGACTGTTGTACCCATTGTGTTCCAGGCAGCAGGAAGTGCCCCCAGCTAACCTACTCCACCATGGCCCAATTCCACACATGCTCAGTACAGCACCCAGCATATGGGAGCATAGTCATCTAACTGTGAGCACAGATGACTATCTAGAGGTTGCCTGAGCATCATATAAGCCATGTGCAATTCCAGGTACAGTATTGTACAGTATTTTTATTTTTTTGTGAAAACAGACTCAGCCTGGTAATAAGGTAAGACAGGGACAGTGTAGAACAATGTGTATCTGACTGTTGTTGTGTGCATTTTGCATACTAGGAGTTTGTTGCTAAAAGCAGAAAAGAGGGGGTGAAAGGTAAAAAAAGGGGGAAAACACATTAAATCTGATGATCCAACCTCAGACTTAAGATATGGTGCATACCTGCATCGCAGCAGAAACAAAAAGTGGGCAGTCAGCAACCTCATGAAGCATGGACACATGCAGGATTAGCCAAAGATATTTTTAACTGCATAACATTGAGTCATGGCACTGGTTAGACTTTTTTTGCAAATCATAAGACAAAAAGTTTGGGAAAAGGACTCTTGCAGAAGAGCAACTGATTTAGCATTCCTCCATGTTATTACACAATGACAAATAAGAGAAAACAGCTCCCTTTAGGAGCACTACAGCTGCATTAGCACTGGTTGTCATGGCAGGGAATGAGGTAAGAGCACAGAGCTCACCATGGGGGACAAAAATCTCATTTCAAGGTGAATTTTGTCTTAATATATTACAGTAAACGAACAGGATGTGCATGCTTTTACAAAATCCTCCCATGAAACAACCCATACTTGAGATTTCGCTTGGAGGTACAGACCTACACATCTGTTTTCCACAAGTTTTTTTTTCTTCTCATCATAATAACTGCTGCTCACTTTCCACTTCTAAAAGTGTCTGTGATTGGCAGACACGACAGCAGTGCCTTAAGGTGTTCTTCAAAAATAAAGTCAAAAAATGTTCATTCAAGCTCTTGGAAAGGCTTCTTAGTTTAGCTCTGTCCTAAAACCTGCACAGTTAACAGGAGCTGAAAGGGTAATTATACTGTTTAAGGATAAGCAGGCACACATGGCAAACAAGCACACAAGTAAAAAAGGGTAATTTTGTGTTTGGTGATGCTGCATGATTAGGATTGTTCATAGCCTTTCAGGACGCATTGATGGTGTGGAGCTTGGCACGGGTGAGGTGTGGGGGGTGGGGGATGCAATAAACACTGCAAGCTCATTATGAGGAGGCTGCAGTGCTTATGGAACTTTAGACAATAATTCACTGGGTGAATGATTGAACAGTGAAGTCCCAAAGACCTGGTAGATCTACTGCTTTGCAATCCTCCACTTACTGTCTCACTTTCTCCTCTTCTCCCTCTCTTTTTTCTTGCTCTCTCTTTCTCTTTCTAATCTATTTTACAACTTCGTATTTCAGGAGGCCATGCTGAAGGTGTTCAATTTACCACAGACAGATGGAGACATAGTTCTTATGATTGCATTACCAAATCCCCTACCTATGGGGTTGGGAGAGATGGGTGGAGAGTGAGAGAGAAAGACTTCCATTAGCCACTTAATTAGAAGGTTAAATGCCACTGAGGCCCATCACCTTTTAAGGGAAGAGCTCCAGAACATTATTCACATTCACTTCCTCCAGCATTCATGCATCTCTGATTCAGCTAATCTGCAATCTCTGACTGGCATAAAGTCATTGTAAGCAAAGCCCAGAGTCCAAAGACATATTGCTTCAAGCTAGTAAAGATAATAATGTTATCAGACCACAAAAATACTAGGCTAGTACTCCAAAATCAGAAATCAAAGTTTTGCAAATTAAAAAAAACACTGAAATGATGGTGAGCACTTTTACCTCACTGCCAGATAAACTAAATAAACACATTCATACATACTTGCAATGTTGCACAACACATGCATACACTGTTGATATCTTGTCTGCTCGTGGGCTAAAAAAAAGTCAGTATCTTTGAGGTACACTCACACATTGGTGGTGAAGATCCCATAAATGAGGTCCTGCTCAGGCAGGTAGAAGGTGCTCTGGAGTTCATTGTAATAGAATGGGATTTCTCCAGAGCGGGAGCAGTTGAGCCGGGCTTTGGTGAAGGTGGTCCAGGTGTCCTCCAGAAGGAAGCGACCGCCAATGTCATTTTTGCACACACGGGCCACCCGCGAGTACACAGTCTTCCCGCAATCATGTTCCACTGCATTCTCCCTCAGGAAGAAGAAGGTGAATAGCCCAATATCATAGGCCGAGATGAACTGAGGCTCTAAGAGGGACAGCAAGTGAGAGAGAGAAATCATATTTTGAAAAAGACTTCCAAAGACACCAGACTGAAGTTCTCAGTAATTGTTTATATTTTATTTCTTACTCTGTAAAAGCTTATTTTTATACATTGTTAAAGTTTATGTAGTATGGTTAAACCGGGGAATTAATTTCAAATCAAATTACTTTCATGGCCAGTTAACATGACCAGTAGATATATAGTCGTGAAAGAATTAGGACACCCTATGAAAGCCTGTGTGTTTTTGTAACATTCTTGGACTTGTGGATATTTAATCTCAATTTTAACAATACTGGGAGATTCAAGTAATAGGTTTTAAACCGGTTTAAACAGGTTTGTCCTACTTAAACCTCAGGCATTTAGTTTGGTGCACTTCAAGCATGTTTACCCCTAAAGCAGACTGCAAGATGCAAAAAAAAGGGACCTACAGCAGGCTCTTGCTACTGTTGATGTGAGACTGCACAACATTAACTTGGATGGGAGGTGTGTAAGGAGGAAACCTTTGCTCTGTAAGAGAAACATCAAGACCAGACTGAAGTTTGCCAGAGAGAACATAGACAAAGACCTGTGCTGCTGGAATAATGTTTTTTGGACAAATGAGTCTAAAACTGAATTATTTGGACGCCAGAACAGAGAACATATCTTGGGCGTAAACCAAAAACAGCATTCCAGGAAAAGAACCTCATACCAACTGTGAAGCATGGAGGTGGAAGTGTTATGGTTTGGAGATGCTTTGCTGCAGCAGGACCTGACCAGCTCACCATCATAGAATCCACCATGAATTCTACCGTATACTTGTAGAACATGTAAGACCATCTTTAAGAACATTAAAGCTGAAGCAGAACTGGACCCTGCAACACGACAATGACCCAAAACATGCCCGTAAATCCACCAAGGACTGGCTGAAAACTAAGAAAAGTCAAAGCCCAGATCTTGATCCCATTGAGATGCTGTGGGGTGACTTGTGTACATGCAAGAAATCCCTTAAGCATCTCACAGCTTGAAGAATTCTGCATTGAGGAGTGGGCCAAACTTTCCTCAGACTGATGTCAGAGACTGGTAGATGCTACAAGAAGTGTGTCACTGCGGTTATTTTAGCCAAAGGGCGGGTAACACTAGCTATTAGGGGGTAGGGTGTCCTAACTTTTTCCTCAATTAGATTACACATTTTTGTTGATATCTTTTGTTTAATGAATAAATCAAGGTTATTTTTTGTTGTTTACCTGCAATTAAATCACTTTCTTTTCTAGAGATTAATAAAAGCATTAGACATCGATATGGGAACGTTTCTTAATAAATAACTGAATATTTATTGGGTTGTCCTAATTTTTTTCACATGACTGTATATATTGTCTGAATTTTTTTTGCTGATGTCATTTAAGGGTCACTTTCCTGGCCATAGATTATGCCTATGACAAGATTAAATTGCAATGCCAATTGTGAATGACAATTTTCTTTTAAGTCTAAACGTTGGCTCAAATACTAGAAGTGTGTTTTTTAGGACACAAGATGCTCACTGTGTGACTCAAAGTTAAGCAACAACAGATCAGATATTATTAATTGCTACATCTCCTTACATCAACTGTGCTTGCTTTCAGGGGCTGTTTAAGCTCAGAGATTGCTACTAATATCAACCTCCAAATAACCATGGCCATAAACACAGCTGGGCTCTTAACAACACTTTCAAAGGACCAGATTACTGCTGCAGTTAAGAGGAGCCGTAGCCATAGCCGTAACTGCCTTTTGATTTGATATCTGAGGCCTAATACAAAGTCACAGCAGGTACAAGCCCCAGACAGCAGCCCACCAGCCGAAGCTTGCATTAAGAAGGCAAATGCCATATTACTGTCTTTTTCTGTATATGTATTGCTCAGATGGAATTGACTGAATGTAATAAGTTAATAGTGGATATACTACTGCTCTTGTTCATTTACATTTACGGCATTTAGCAGACGCTCTTATCCAGAGCGACTTCCAAGTCCTCATTACAGGGACAGTCCCCCTAGAGCAACTCATGGTTAAGGGTCTTGCTCAGGGACCCAGTGGTGGTAGTGCTAGAGGTGGGATTCAAACCAGGGACCTCTTGAGCCATAGGTCCATAGGCAAGTACCCTACCACTAGACCACTCACCATGCCAGCAGAAAAAAAAAAGTTTTTATCTTACGTTTTTTTGCATTAACCTATGATACTTTTGACATTTTACAGCCATAACTAGCATCTGCGGAGAAATGTAGGGTATGGTACCTTACTCAAGGGAAGCTCATCCCTAACCACTGGGACAACACCTCCATGCTGGTTTGATGTACAAAACCACTTATTGGAATAGGAAAATTGAAGTGAAAGTTTTTGTCTTTTTTTTAAGTGAAAGTTTTTGAAACACAGTATAGCACACATTGAAATTCTGTAGGGTATGGTACCTTTCTCAAGGGTACCTCAGGGCAACATACTGATCTGGGATTCAAACCCATGACCTTCCAGTCCTGGAGGCAACTCACTATCCACTAGGCCACTGCTCCTCCACAAAATGGAGTAGGGAAATGCATGAATTGACAAAGCAATTCTATTTGTGGCAATTTAAGTAGGTATGGCAGAGTTTTGTATGTGTGTGTGTAATTGGAGGTAGGACTCACTGTTTCGATGATTGTATAGCTGGGTGGGCATGAATATGACACATAGTACTGCCATGCTGAAAATAAACAGATTGCCTCATTTCCAGACTGCTGCGCTACTAGGGTCCCTGAGTGTGTATATTTCATCTTATGCCAGAGCCAGGGGACAGCACTTAGCTGGGAGATGAATTAAAGTCCCTGATTAGCTTCAGAGGCGAGGAAAACATGGCTGGCCACTTCACAGGTAGCACTGACATCACTGATCAAGGCAGATTTTGTAGCCAAAATCCAGCTCATATTCCCGGTCCCATATCAGTCCCATAACAAAAAATCTGAAAGTCAGCACCTTATGGGATCACAGTCTAGCATCACGCCAGATGGAAATGAGTCAGAACCCCTAAGGTCTGTGACTACCAGGTCAAGCTTATGATGAGAAATTAGATTTTAATTCAACAAACAAACCACTTTGCTATGCATCCATTTAGTTGAATGAATAAGTAATTACCTTTACGTTGATCGAGAAAACAGAGTATATAGCAAGCCCAGCAAATGACAGAACACACACTGTGAAATAAGCCAGCAGGATTGTTGTTAGAGTTGAGTCCAATAATGAGACCCGCATGCTTTTGTGTCTATTTGAAATCCCATCTACATGTGCTCAACCAACGACATCTGTGCACATATAACCACATTGTTAGCTCATCAGATTATCTTCATGGTGGGACTGTCCACTCACAGATGGTTCTAGGTTTGATTCAGAGGTAGTGTTTTCTGTGTGGAGATGCCCTGGTTTCCTCCCACAGTTCAAACACCTCCACATCAGGTCAACTGGAGATGCTAAATGGCTCCTAGGAGTAATCCCCTTGGATCTGTGTTTGTGTGTGTGTCTGCTTTGCTTTGGACTAGTGAGCTGTCCAGGGTATTTCTTTGCCATATGAGCACTGGGATAGGCTTAAACTAACTCCACAACCCTAGGCAGTTGGTATAATGAATGAATAATTATATCTAGGTTTAGAAGGTAAGCTTGAAAGCTTGGCTGAAAATGAATAAGTCAATAGGTATAGAGTAACAACAGGTAAGAGGTATAGATAAAACTACACATGCAAATACACAGCGAATAAAATCAGCAGCCAGACATTCTCTAAGTCCCACTATGCCAACAGAACAGTAGTGACATGTGGACCCATGGACTCTACTAATACAGATCTGCTATTTTCTGATTATCTGGAATATATCAAGTGTATATAGCAGATCCTTGAAATAGGGAGTGCTGGATATAAAATATATAAAATATAAAATAAAAGTGCATTTTATGAGGCCATATATGCTTATTTATTTCCCATTCCTCTTTACCACTCTGCTTTTCTTTGCATCTCTCAGTCTCCTTCATCTGTTCTTAGCCCACTGTGGAATGCTAGGAGAGTGGGTTGTCTCTGGTGGAGTGGAGCATTGCAGCAGCAATTTCACCCTCTTCCTACTGTGAGGAATAATTACACCACTGGCTGGCCGAGCCCAGCTCTCCACCCCACTCCTCATGCGGTATATGCCTGGCCTGCGGTGCTGAAATATCACTCCGGAAGCTTCTGCCTGCTCTTTTCTGTTGATGTCAGGAAGTGCATTGTGATGAGGAAGGGGTGCAACATCAGCAGCCTGGAGTTTATTGACACCTCTTGACTTTTTCAGTAGGCTCACTGAGGCTCATTTGCTCGTGCATGGCTGTCTTTTCCCTTCCTGACCTGGATTACTGTGAAAAGCTTCTGTGGATGCCAGAGAAATGATTGTGGTGATGCGGCTTTGCAGTTCCTGCACAGAAAGGGGTGCTGCTCTGTAAGGTAGGGTGAGCTTTAACGGCTGCCTCATCCCCAGAGATCAGTGTAAATATCATGTAGCCAAATGAGAAACATGAGATTCTTAACTGCTTCTTACAGCATAATGTGATGGACATGAGGAATTTTACACTTTAATAGATTAAGATATTTTCCAAACAAAGTATAAGAAATTTGACATTTGTTTTTGGTTAATTTTACACTCATTTTACAACACCATAGAAGGTCATATCATATTAGGGCTGTCACAATTGCTCAATTACAATTGTTAAAAAAAAAAAAAAAAAAAACACCCCTAATATATATATATATATATATATATATATATATATATATATATATCAAATTAAACTGGTTTTCAGTATTACTTGGGATTACTGACTTTTACTGACACTGTATCTTCAACGAAAAAGTGATGAGGGAGTTTTTCACACATTTTATGCACTTGATATATGCTGATATATATTACATATTATTGATTACTTGATTAATCATCAAAATCATGACATTGTCATACACTCTCTTTCTACACTATATGGACAAAAGTATTGGGACATCTGGCCATTACATCAACAGGAAATGTAATGACATACCATTCTAAACCCACAGGCATCAATACAGAATTTTTCCATTATTCAGCTATAACAGCTTCCCCTTTTCTGGGAAGGATTTCCATGATTTTGGAGTGTGTCCACCTCTACCAAACGTAATAGTTGGCACAGTGAAGTCAGGCAGGAAATGTTTCACTTGGTATCTGCCAGACAAAGTCAGGTCCATCAGACTGCCAGACAGAAAAGTGTTCTTTGTCATTAAACAGAACCTGTATCTACTGTTTCTGAGCCTACACATCTCAGTCAGACGCTTGGCATTGCACTTGGTGATGCCTCAGCACTCAATGACCCTGCTCCGCAAGTTTACTTTTGTTCCTAAATGCACTCAGTTTGTGATAATACCACTTAAAAAAGATAAAGAAGTATCTAGCAAAAGTGGCATTTTGCTGCTTGAATTCAGTGAGCTCAGAAAAAAACATTCTCTCAAAAACATTAATTTGATTTCTGTAAATCTCAACAGTTACCATCATCTTTTGTGTAGCATGGCTTACTTTTATGCTTAACCTATAAAATGTTTCATTTTTCATTTTTAAAATGAAGAATTTGCTATTGTTGTGAAATATTGCATTTTGTACTATCAATACAAACAGGTTTTCAAACCAATTACTTTGCCCTACACACAGTCCTTGCTTTGGACAACGCAATTAAGATGTAGGAATTGTGCGTAAATCTAACTGAGCAAGTACTACAGAACATTGCAGCCATACCGTTGAGCCACTTGGAATTGTACTGGGCAGTCCTGAGTGGTGGCATTCCTCCCAGGCTGCGGTAAATGACCGGGTCCCTGCCAGAAAAGTCGATGACTGTGGCAGCATACAGCTCTCCACTATCTGTCACCACTGCTGTAGAGTTATGGCGGGGGTCATAGGGACAGCGTGCCACTCCATTCACCCGCTCCAATACACTGCTCATATTCCCCACCTTTGACAGTGACAGTGAGAGAGGGAGGCAGATGAAAAGAAAAGGGCATCCCTCAGTGTGAGAACTTGACTTTCACTCTTTAAATACAACACTGCTAATGGGCTTCAACCAGCACTGCTTACCTCTCTGATGATGCAGAGAGGTTGGAAGGCATTGGTCCCACAAGTCATCACCTCTGTCTTGTTGACCAATAGCACTCGAATGTAGTTCTGACACTCCACCTGCAGAGGGGGTTAAACCTGTTAGTATAATGCAGCATTGGTGTTGCCCCTCATATGACATTAGCACACAGTAATCAGTTAATAATAACTGACTGCGGTACAGACATAGGAAGGGATGTGATTTTTTCAACATGGTTAAGCATGCATGAAGAGTAAGAAGGGCTGTACTTCAAACAGAGAGGGATGTATGAAGCACTTTGCATAGATATCAGTGTGTCTTGGAGAGAAGCGCGTGTGGCATATATTAGCAGAGCGGAAATTGACAGTGGTTTGTGCTCTCCACTCTAGATGAGAGCGGCTGCCATGTTGGTTTATATTTCATCAATTACTGAACAAGCAATTGGCACATCAGGGCTGACAGAGGGAAAGTCTGGCTTTCAGGGAAGTGAGGGAATTACTATAAACACTTTCATAGAGAAAGGCCAGGTCATTTCCCTTTGGCGTGTTCCTGTCAATAACTGTAAAAGAT
Organism: Hepsetus odoe; assembly: GCA_017165825.1. Lineage (NCBI taxonomy): Eukaryota > Metazoa > Chordata > Actinopteri > Characiformes > Hepsetidae > Hepsetus > Hepsetus odoe. The sequence continues at coordinate 18,377,674 of CM029369.1, forward strand.
TACAAGAAAAAAGGCTCATTTTCTTTCTTTTTTTTACTCAAGCTCTGGTGCTATGAAATTTTAATGTGTTAATCCTATACGGAAACTTTCAAAGAAATTCAGGTCAAGAAATCTGAAGTCTGGGTTTTAAGATGAGCAAACTTTTTTGCCAGTTTGCTCTTTTTCAGCACTGCCTTTGATTTAAAAGTTGCAAAGTTGCTCCCAAGTGCTGAGGAATAATCAGGTTCATCACAAATTTATTTAACATATTAAATTCAACATATTTAAGATGGTCAAAGTTAACAACAAACTATATATCTGGTTTAAAACTCACTGACTTGGTACACATTACGCACAAGCCTAAACAATACTCTCCTCCAGCCAATGGGTCCCTGCTTTTTTGAAAGAAATGTTACTATTCAGTAGAAAGAATGGGGGCTCAAAGTTACCTCCGTCTTCCCTTTGCTTTGACAGGACCTCCTGGTGTCTTCGTCTGGGCCCCATTCTGTTGCCTAGGAAACCAAAATAAACGTTGAACAGTGAGTTGCAGCATTCACTGCTGGCCAGCAGACGTTTAGCACAAGGCAGGTTACACAACTGTGCATGGTAATATTGCAAGCTGCAATGTGTCTGAAAATACATTAAGCTTATTAAGCTTTGTTTATGGGGTAAACAGCATTATAAGTGGTCCTGTGGATACAACGGGTGAGGCAAAAACAACAGTTGGACGACTAGACCAAATTTGCATGTAAATGCCATCACCTAGTTTCATTCAGACAAGGAAATCTAGTCTCCCTCCCTTTCACCACCTCCAGTGTCTCCATTTCCCTCTTCCCAGTTATACGCCTATAGAGTTAAGCTACTCAGTGTTCAAGTTTCACCACTGAAAAACAGAAACAGCCCAGAAACCAAAAGCTGGTGGCTCGAAACTGCGGACATATTAACACGCACATTCACACACATTCTCGCCCAAACTCACTCTAAATATATACAAACCCATATTCATCGGAACAAGAAGAAATGTATGCTTGATTACAGCAATAGTCAGATGGTAAATTTAGAAACAGCAACAAAAAGTGTTATAGTAAAGTGTTCTTAATCAGGTCAATCACTAGTGGCTAGAACCGTTTTTATTTTACAAGTCTCCTGGAAGAATGGCACATGAAGGTACATGAGGGTGGTGAAGACTGCTGTTTATTATTTGCCCAAAATCTCCTTAAAGTGTTTGGGATTTTGGGGTTGGACGGCATTCATTCAGTGACCTCTCTTGCCCTACAGAGACTTTAGATTATCATTTAGAATAACTGTGTTATGTACTATGGTTTGCATTGACTATTGTGTGAGTGTGTAAACGTGTGAATATTTTATCATGTACACCAATATATATGTAAATATTTGGGTGTATATAAAAAATAACTATATATACAGTACTGTGCAAAGGATTTAGGCAGGTGTGGAAAAATGCTGTAAACAAAGAATGCTTTCAGAAATGGAAGTGTTAATCATTTATTTTCATCAGTCAACAAAATGCAGTGAATGAACAAAAGAGAAATCTAAATCAAATCAATATTTGGTGTGACCACCCTTTGCCTTCAAAACAGCATCAGTTCTTCTAGGTACACTTGCACACAGTTTTTGAAGGAACTCGGCTGGTAGGTTGTTCCAAACATCTTGGAGAACTAACCACAGATCTTCTGTGGATGTAGGCTTCCTCACATCCTTCTGTCTCTTCATGTAATCCAGACACACTGAATGATGTTGAGATCAGGGCTCTGTGGGGGCCAGAAGAACTGATGCTGGTTTGAAGGCAAAAGGTAGTAACACCAAATATTGATTTGGTTTAGATTTTTCTTTTGTTCGCTCACTTTGCATTTTTTTTTAATTGATAAAAATAAACAATCATTATTTATATTTCTGAAAGCATTCTTTGTTTACAGCATTTTTTCTACACCTGCCTAAAACTTTTGCACAGTACTGTATATATATATATTTTTTTTTCCCCTCACACTTTCAGAGATAACAGCCCTCTCATGGGTATCAGCTCTTGGTTGGTCCGTCTCTCCTAAAAATAGCCTTTTTGCTTGGCCCAGTGTGTGTGTGAGGGTGGGAAAACTTGGCATGGACCTAAAGATACGTAAGAAACTCTTATGTGCTCCTGCCATCCGCTCCCTTCCTTTTCTCCTCTCCTCATCTCCATTCTACACTGGGCATGGTGTTCAACACTTGGACTCAGCATCCATAAAAGGCTATTCTAGCTCTCTAGATTAAACTGAAAGGCTTAGTTGTCCACCATGTCCAGCCTTGGTGCAGGTCACTCAGGCCTGGGCTGGGGCAGCCAAATAAATGCAGTTCAGATAAAGCACAGCCTGGAAAAAGATTAGAGAGCAGAGCACAAGAAGCAAAAAAAGGGATTCAGCTCTATGTAAAGATCAGTGGAGTTGGTTTGCTCCGTAGAGAGGCTCCTATAATACCTTCAGACTAAATAGTAATCAATTTTACGTTCTCACAGAGCACTAAGCAAGCAATTAGGATCAGTAATGAAGTTCTATTTATCTGTGATTTCATTTGTTTAAAACGAGTGTATCCTTATGGGCCACATGATGCTGTATTACAAAGTCTAAGGTGAACAGCATTACAGCACTTCAATCTACAATGATGGCGCAAGAGGCTCTTCAAAAGCTGCCATTTCCCGGATGGACCGTCATTCAGCAACAACTTCATGGCTCCAGTGTTTTGAATGAGGCTGTCACTTATGCTTTTTACCTCCTCCCTGTCAGCTCTGCTGGCTCTCACTGCCTCAACTGTCAGATAGGATGGAATGATGCCATGCTGCACAGACCCATCACTCCAAGAAACTGAAAAGCTGTATTTTTTCAACATGCTGTGTGTATGTGTTAAGAGAGGGAGGGGGGAGGGTTGTTTGTGATACATGCCTTTGCGATGAGTCATAGTTCGGGTCATTACCATCTCGTCTGTGAAGCTGTTTCTAGAAGAATTCGTGAGCTTAACCCTGACCTTAGCCACAGCAGTCCCCCTCTTCTCACCACACTGGAACAATGCCAGTCTTCCACTGCCATTCTCTGTGTGGATTCTGAGAAGTGGGCCTGTGAAAGGCACACTTTTGTGCCATGTTTGGTGAGGGCCACAATGCTGTGCCTGGGACTTTGCCACCCTTGGGGGAGCTACCGTCCACCTGGCAGCAAAGCGGCAATACTGGCTTTTCACTGGGGGGAGGATGAATTCTCTGAATGGTAAATTCCTCCTGACAAGCGTTACATTCCAGAGAAAAAACACTGTGATGAGGTAATGTAGATCAAGAGCACATACCCATAATTATGTAATTGCCAATTCACTAAGAAACATTGGTAATTAACGCCTCTATGAAGACCCTTGAGCTGATTTTGATTTGGTGCATGTTGCTTTTACTTTTTTCCTTTGACAAATTAGAGCTTTGTTACTTACTACTGTTGCTTCTATCTGAAGGTTATGATTCAGTTCAATTATTTTTAAACTGTAGTATTCAATCAAGTTCCCATTCATTTTTTTCCATCTCCATGGTATTTTCAAGAAACTCAGAAATGGGTGCATTCTCAACATTTAAGAATCGTATCCCCACTAAGTCAAAAAAATGTAACTGTTTGGCATTAAATAAAATGAACCGCAAGCTGTCCATCAGCCAAAAAATGTTTTTGCAAACCATTTCTTTAAGTAGTAGTGAAAGTGACAAATTGTCATTGTGATCACAGTAAACCACAATGCATCATCTGCATTTAACCCATTCACACACTGTGCAGAAGTGGGCATCCTTATCCAGCACCCAGGAAGCAGTGATGGGGACAGTACCTTGCTCAACGGTAACTCAGGGCAACCTTACATTTACAGCATTTAGCAGATGCTCTTATCCAGAGCGACTTCCAGTTCCTGATCACAGGGACAGTACCCCTGAAGGGGACTTGGGGGTTAAGAGTTTTGCTCAGTTTTGCTCAGGAATCCAATGGCGGTAGTGCTGGAGGTGGGATTCGAACCTGCAATCTTTTGGTCCATATGCGAGTATCCTACCATTAGACAACCACCAAAATACTGGTCTGGGATTAACAGCTACAACCTTCCATATATGGTGCCTAGTCTCTATCCACTAGGCAACCACTGCCCCAGGTCTTGATGTAAGCAAAATAATGCTGTCGTTTCCATTTGGCCATTTCCTTTAACCTGACCAATCACAGACTTTGTGCAAGATAATTCTCTGCAATTACATCATATAATTTACCAAAGCCAGGTGTCTCTGCATGAAGTATACCCAGGCCTCTTAACGTCTTCATTTGTCAGAGTCAAAGACCCTGAGGCAGAGTAATATCTTTTAGGAACAGTTGAAACTACAAGAAGAGTGAGTTCTGGAGATGAGTGGAACAGTAAAAGACAGACAGTAAATGACAACTGGGTTTAATAAGCCAGAGCTCGCTGATGCAGCTCTTAAATTTCATCGCCATGAAGCTAAAAAAAAAGCTGAAAAAACGCTGTGTGTTGGTGGAGCAGTACCAGCATGCATTTGTTCTCTGTGTGACATCCCATTTCACAAACTTTTTCAGCTTCAGAAATTTTGGTCACAATAAGTGCTCTGCCAATGGCATCCTATAATAAAGGATGTCATGAATTGGTAATGTGTGGATGAAACAGTCAGGAATTATTTATACATTGGAGAGACAGAGAGACAACGTTGCGTTAAAAACTGAATTCCATTTAGTGCTATTATTAAAGAAATGCTAATGTGTGCGGCACAGTGAACAGGACAGCTCAGTCTTACACGTTTTCCACTGCTGGTCTGCTTCTGCTGATAAGGCTATTGTCTCTGTCGCATTTGACAAATATCAGGTGTGACAACTAATTATGATCCATGAATATTAGAAATGAGCTGTATATCACGGGATTCTGCCCAGTGTCCTCTGGGCATCTTCTTGCACCCGTTGCTTGTCACTATGAGGGCATATTCTCTGTACGACAACTTAACAAGGTTCTGGTTAGGCAAAATGAAAATGAACATCAGACAAAATGCCATATGGTGTCTTTCAGCCCTCTTCCCCTTCCTTTCTTGACTATCCAACTGACAGAAACAGAAGAAAGAGACCTGAATAGGAAGGGATTTTAAAGGTCCAGCAGCTTGACTCCTTACATGTAGACTCTGATCTCTAGATAATGTTCAGTAGAAAACTGGAAGAAGCGGTGATTTTTTCTTTACTTTTGTGGGAATCACTTGAGGGCTCCTGTAATATTGCCATGATACTTGAGCCCCAACACTGAATCCTATTGTAATGAATGTTTGGATTATAAACTGAAAATTAATACTTTTAACTGCAAATTGTGCTTAAAAAGAAAATGTTGGATAACAGAGCTAAAGAGATACAATTACCTATTTAGTTGATACACCAGAGTCAAAGTTAAGCCTTGTGGTTAAAAAGCCTGTGATCTCACAGTTTGCTCATCTGTTGGTTCAAATGGCTATACCAGCATTCCCTGGATGCACATCTAATAATAAAACTGTAAGGTTCCTGTTCACGTTTAAGACATCACCATAGAAATGTTGAAAAACGCTTTAGTAAGCAGACTGAGCACAAAGTCTACATTATGACCTGCATATGTGGAGTCTGTTTCACTTTTACCCACTGTATTTTGTTTAGCTCTGCTTCAGTGAAATGGTAGGTTTGAAGTGTTGGACTGAGGACTGTTTACTAAAAAATCATTTTTTTCAGCATACAAACATTTTTAATCTGTGTTCCTTGGTATTTTAAGTTTTCCACAATTACACATAAGATCTTTTTCCCACCAAAAAAACCCCCAATCTCAAAGGATCTAAAGGGCAGACTCTCATTTGCATGCCAATTTGCTCTGGCTCTCATTAAGGTACGCAAGCTCCTCCCTGTTTTTGCCAGCAGTAGGGGGCTATCCATCTAAGTGATAGAGCTTCAAGGTCTGCAAGCCTCAATAGGCCGCCATGGACACCGCCCTGCTTCGTCCTTTAACAGAGTTCCCTATTCAGCCAGCCTGGTCCCCTGCATTCAGCACTGCCCTGACGGATGTGACAGGACTTCCAATGACTTTGTCTCATTGTCCTGCAACACTGATCCCTACACAAGAGGGCGCAAATACGCACTGAAGCATGCCAAGCTCCCCCCACCACACACTTACCCCATTCTAACATCCCCACAACACAAAACACACACAGAGACACAGAGACACACACATTCACAACACTTCTCTCCTCATTCCAGCACACACCCTCCAATACACACACACACACACACACACACACACACACACCTCTGCAGTAGCCATAGCCAACGACTATTCTGAAAAAATGGAGTCAGTGTAGCGTGTAGATACACACCCCTTTAGTAAGACTGAATGAAAGGACTACATGGTATTGTGTGGAGCAGTGCAAGTGTGTGAAAGTGAAGAGAGAAGGAGGAAATGGGCAGTCATTTGAAGATTCCCAGCTGTGCCAAAAGCAAGCGTTTACTTTGGATAATTTGAAAAAGTGAGAAATTGTGTGTGTGTGTGCGTGAATTTGTGTGTGTGTGTGTGTGTGTGTGTGTGTGTGTGTGTGTGTGTGTGTGT